>JAZGTH010000065.1:1055000-1115000 GCA_036877525.1 Chromobotia macracanthus
GTGTCTGTCTGTGTGTGTGTCTCTGTGTGTGTGTGTCTCTGTGTGTGTGTGTCTGTGTGTGTGTGTGTCTGTGTGTGTGTGTGTGTGTGTGTGTGTCTGTCTGTGTGTGTGTGTCTGTCTGTGTGTGTGTGTCTCTGTGTGTGTGTGTCTCTGTGTGTGTGTGTCTCTGTGTGTGTGTGTCTGTGTGTGTGTGTGTCTGTGTGTGTGTGTGTGTGAGAGATGTCCTTCGGGTGTCTGAGATGTGCTTTGATTAGGATTTGAAGAGATTTATTATGTGTTGATGTTTGAGAAGAAGCTTCAGATGACCACCTGTCTGTTTGCAAACACATGCACAGCTAAGAGTTTTTTGCTTGTATAATCAGACCAAACACCATTTATAACATTAGTATTATTTAATGTGTGTACACACTGCCTCAATTCAGACTCAATTTAGACTCTATTCAACATTTATATTTTCAAAAATATTTATGACTGCAGAGACGCATTAAATATTGTGTTCTCTATTGAAGTATTGATATCTAGTGAATATTCAATAATATTTTTACTTCCGTCTTGTGAGGTGTGACTTCACATCCTTAGCAACAGCGTGAGAACACAGACGGATGTTCTCTAGAGAAGAGATGTTCTCAGATGTTCTCTCTTCATTTCAGGCAGAACTCCTTCCTGCCTCATGTGTTTGCATCACATACATTTGCATGAATGCTTCTTTTCCAGTCGTTTAAAGCCTTCTGTCTCTCTCCAACCACCACCACTACCTCATCCTCTCCCTCCCTCTTCAACACCCTCATGTCCCTCTACCCTCTATTTTCTCTCTCTTTCTCTCTCAACAATTTCTCACTCTTCTCCCACGCATCTTCCTGCATCCTCTTTGTTCTCCTGTTCCGTTCTTTCTGTTTCTGTTCTGCTCCCCACCGACATCTCTCCACCTCCCCCACCACCATCCGTCTCTGTCCATCTCTTTCTCTCCAGATCCATGCTGAGCAGTGCAGAGAAGTCTGAGAAGACCAGCGTGGGGGCGGAGGATGACAACAAAGACTCCTCCTCCTCCCCAGGAGGCGGGACTTCTCCAGCCGTGCCCGTTTCCTCCCTCAAAGACCAAGCGAAGCCTCGCTCGCTTCGTTTCACCTGGAGCATGAAGACCACCTCTTCCATGGAACCTGGAGAGATGATGAAGGAGATTCGGAAAGTTCTGGATGCCAACAGCTGTGAGTACGAGCTGCGGGAGCGCTACATGCTGCTGTGCATGGCTGGCAACCCCGCCCGCGACGACTTCGTTCAGTGGGAGATGGAGGTTTGCAAGCTGCCCCGCCTCTCGCTGAACGGCGTGCGCTTCAAGAGGATATCTGGAACGTCCATTGCCTTCAAGAACATCGCCTCCAAAATCGCCAATGAGCTGAAACTCTAAAACAAGAAAATAAACGCAGGGAGCGCAAGTGCAAAAGTAGCATTTAAAAAGAGAAAAGGTGTGAGTGGAGAAATCGCCACTATTAACACAATGTAAACTGCTGGTGTGGGTAGATACAGACAGGTTTAAGATCAGATACATACAAACGAGCCCTTCAGTCCTGCACATTTACATAACAATTAGGAGTTTGGGAATGTCTGTAAATGTAAACTGCAGGTTCTCCCATCGTTGCCCTGATTGTCCTTCGGGAAGGAGACTAAGAGTTACAGACTAAAGGTTTGTGTCTGCTGTCTTTCACTCATTTCAGTCTCAAACTCCTCATACACATGCACACAAACACACCTGTTGCCAATTGGGACAGAGAACTTAAACTTGAAAAGAGGGGTGACTGTAAACTCCCCACATATTCACAGGGTGGAGGGGCCAGTGTAGGATTGTAGGACACCTTCAGAAAGACACACACACACACACACTTTCCCAAAATCTCTTGCTTTATAAACAGGGTCACATCTCACCATTACTAAGTGAAGGGCCAGCACACTCAAGCAGTACTGATAGGAATCAGAGGGCTGTACGTTACGGTTAACAATTGATTTTATTTCTTAATCGGCTGGGTTTAGATTTGCTGCACTGGAAAGGGTGAATTTCTGTTGCCTTTTTATTTTCTTATAGAAATGAATTGTTTCATTGTTGTATTTACCAATGATTATGTTTTAATATTCTTAGGAAAAACAAATTCTTTTTTGTGGTCTCGTGTACTTGATCGTAATCTGCCTTTGTGTAAAGATTGTCCGTATGACCCCCGCTGAAGTTTTCACACACTTACCCTGCTTCATCCCAAAAGATTATGGAACTAAGAACTCTCCTCACATCTAAAACAAAAACCACTGGAAAATACACAAGAACTTTCTCCGTGCAATGAAGCATTCCCTTGCCACTGTCGTGACTGAGGAACTGATGTTGAGATTCTTCTCAGCTTCCACCTTCTCCCTTCATCCCTACACCTGCCTGTTCAAGTCAAGAACTTTCCATCTCCTGGAGACGGCGCTTTAGCATTTTGCCTTCAATGGTACACTATGAAAATGTCAAGTGAGTGTGTGTGTGTGAGAGAGAGATGAAGATGATGATGATGATGGAGTGTCGTATGAGAATAACCAAATGGCTTGCTTAGTTTCATATTTAACTGGTTACGTTCAATGTGTGTCCATCCATCTCCACTGACCTAAACATTGCTGCATGCATCGTCTGACTGACTTTCGGTGCAGTGTCACTTTTATTGTTATTTAAAGATGAGGGGGATTGAATCTCCATATAAAGTCTTGTCACCTGTTTGGGGACGACTGTGCACACGTTTTATATCTTCATAGAAAATAATGATTATCTTTGTTTTTGTCATGTAATTTGCTGTTCTCACAAACGATCATTTGTTTAAGGTGCTGGGGATCCAATCTTCTTTAGTACTGTTTGTTGTTTTTCTTCACGGTTGATTTATTTGTATTGACATTTACAAGTTTTTCTTTGCTGTAATTTTATGTTTTGTGTCACTCTTTGCTGTTGGGTTAAAGGGGATTTGGATAGAGAAATACACCATTTTATTTCTTTTTGTGCAGAGATGACTGATTATGATCAACGATAGTAATAAAACGAATTACATTCAAGCTGGCTGTATTTAAACTGATACATCACATTATAATATTATCATAAGTTCTTAATCATTTTGTGGAACCTCCAAGAATGATCGTATGAATCTTGAGCTTACTTAGCCATCACACTTCAAAATCTGCTATTTGGTATAGAACATTTGTTGTCTTAATCAGGTGCTACACAAAAACAAAACAAACACAGAAGTCTGAGTCTGGCTGTGAATAGAAATCTTTTGCTTGTTTACTGTGGTCTTCCAATGGTTAACCCCACCCACAGTAAAATGCCATTGGTCCAAAATCCCAGACTACATAATTGGCTGTGATCGTTTTACATTGTGAAGAGATGATTTTTTACGTTCCACTGGAAATGCATTTTTTTCACACTTGGTTGGGACATGCTGCATTGTGTGTTGTACATTTTCTAGTAGTTAATATGAATCTGTTGCATTGCGTACAAAACCTCAATCTCATTGGGTCATTTTTACTTTATTCTGAAAAAAAATCTGAAAAACAAAAACAGTCACAGACAAATCCAGTTCACATGTAAACACTTCTCACGTACGTTTTGGAAGAAAAGAGAATTTGTCTTAACGGCAAAGTTAATCAGAAATCATCTTTAGTGTTTCTCCGTCTCAAACGTCATTCTGATGTTCTCTCTTTTGATGTTTGTGCCTGTACGAGCAAGAGCAACTCGGTGTAATCCAGTCGCAACAAAACAGTCAAGTATTTTGCATCTTTAGTGCTCAGTCAACATTAACTAGTACTACGTAAACTGACTACCTATCAAGATCTTATGGACCTAATAATACAAACAAAACTTTCACTCAGTAAGACTGTAGCATCATGGCTCTTCAGTTTCCTGACAGCAGGTGCAGTTCTGTAGTGTCTTCAGTCATACACACTAGATGATGTGCAGCTGTTGCCATGGAGATAAGGGAAGGAACTCACACGAGTCTGTCACCGTGGCAGTTTTTAATTGCCATGGAAATCCAGTGTATAAGGTGTATCTTCTACTCAATTTTGGTTAAAATTCAAACTTTGTCACTGAGCTTTTCAGACAGATGGTGTTTAAATAGCTGTAGTTACCATGGAAACAGCTGCTCGGGACGGTTAACGAGGTATAAGTGTAGAACCTGAGGACAGATGAGTTTGTACGGCAAAAGGTTTCTTGTTTTTGGCAAGAGTAAGGTTTCTTTTAGAGTAATACGTGTATACAGAGAGATCTCTTCTGTCCTGCAGTGGAGAAGGGAATCATACTAAACACGTATTTTGGTGCATTTCTAAACTAGTTTTGCATTCTGTTAATCTCCGTTTGTATTTTTTCTCTTGGACGTTTCCCTTTTACACTGAATTCAAATCACTTTTGCAAATTCTTTAACAATCGGGTAATAGCTGGGGTCACCAAAACAGCTCAGTCAATGTGAAAGGGCAATTCTACAGGGTGATCAGTGTGTCTGGGGGGATTCCACCCTCAGCCCCACCAGCGAGGGTGGCAGCTGTTCAGAGGAGGAGGAGCTCAGAGAGTTTCTCAGTGCCCCCTGGTGAAGCGTGGATGCCACTGCAGGTCTGATCAGAGGAGGGGGAGGGTGATTGTGGGGTGTCCGGTTTTGCGGAGGTCTTGTCTGCAGCGGCGGAGGCTGGCGCAGCAGGGTGGGGGGTGCTGAGGGCGGAGCGGGGCGCAGTAAAGGTGGAGGTTGAGTGAGGGGTGGGGAGGACTGGGCACAGCTGCTGTTCTCAGTAACACTGGTGTCAGAGGGAGGCGGGTCAGAATGAGGAGGAGAGTCAGCGTCCATCCTCACCTACAAAAAAAAAAAAAAAGATCATAATTAAAACTGCTCACTCATTCTTAGCACAATCATTACTTCAATGTTCATTTGTTGAAGATGCTGCAGTGATGTTAGCAGTACTGGAACTTCTGCCAGACGTGGCCACTGCATTAGACACGCCCCCTCTTTTCAAGCTCCACCCGAAAGTCACACAGGTTTGGAATAACATGAGGGTGAGTGAACGATGGAGGAACTACTGCTGAACTATCCCTGTAATCACCTGTATAGCGCAACCCACAATAAAATTGTTCTCCTCACCTCCTCATCTTCCACTCCTGCCAAACCATTGAGCTCCTCGTCTGCAGCTCTCCTGCTGCTCCCCTGAGCCACGTCCTGCTCTGCCTGCCACTCCCGCAGCACCTCCTCCAGATTGAAGCGTCTTTTGTAGCTGATGAAGAAGGAGCTCACCTGCGCGACCGTCTTGTTGCCAATCACATCTGCTATGGCTGCAAAGTCTTTACCGTATCGCCTGACAGCTGCAGAAGACGCGGGTGGAAAACCAGCATTATAAAACTGCACCATTCTATGTATAAAGCTGCAGTCTGTAACTACAATCGCATCTCTGTCACCATCTCTGTTTGAAACATAAAATTGCAGGTTACTTTACATATTTTTCATTATGTATGTTGAGGTCTAATGAAGCCAAACTGACATTTCCCGGGAAAGACCTGACAGCTCAAATTATAAATCATTATTATAAACTTACAGTTGTGAATCAGGGTAAAGAGATCGTTTTGAACACTGATCTGTCATGTATTTGCTCAGTAACTGGTTTTTATTTATATTTAACCACAGAAGGTACAGACTGCAGCTTTAATACGAGAGATTCCTACATCATCGGAACTAAGATACAGTCTTCACTGTACACTGTAAACACTAAGACTAGTGAAGTGACATATCTGTCAGATATGGTAGCCCATACCTGAAATGTGATGTCTGCATTTAACCATCACTGGTGAGGAGTGAACAAACACACACCCAGAGCAGTGGGAAGAAAATTGGGGTTTGGATGCTTTGCTTAAAGGCACTTCAGTTGCTACCTTCCAGCGTTGGAATCGAACCAGCAACCTTCTGATTACAAGCCCGACTCACCAGTTTGTCCAGGGTATTATCTCTTAAAAACATCTTGCTTTGAAATAAGGCATGCCATATCAATTATAATGTGAACCAATACAAATACACAGACTGTGTAATGTGATATTTCCTAATCATAAGGTTATAAATGCTTGCTCATCTGAGGCTCAGAGGTTACTTGGTAGTCACTAATTTGACATGGGACCAATACAAGACTACCCAGAAAATGGTGTTATTAACTTAGCAAGTGAACAAGCAATCTTTCTGGTGTTCTGTTTTGGGAAGATCTTCTCGGGTCTGAAAATCGTGACTAATTTACAGACTTCTTTGAAATGTATGCACCATTAATGGTTGTGCAAACCAAGAGCAGTAACTTTTACGAATGCAGTCAAACCCCACGCAATGTAATATTACAGAGGGGTCTGATGAACTGTACAGCTGATGAGATCAGAGATAATGATAATGTAACTCACCCTGAACAGCCAGCAGCTGCTCCTCTGTCGTCCAGCGTGAGTTCATTTTTTGGTTGGGCTGAGGAATAAAACGGTGCAAGAGAAAACCCTGAGTATAAATTACCATAACACAATACAATGCGCCTTCCACAAACCACATTTATATAAATCTATTTAAACTACTTAGTGATTGCTATCGGGATGTGAAGAAACTTTCAGAATAACAAAAGATGTTTCTGGAAAAGAATCACCTGCCTGCCTTTAATCCTGGACCGTGTACAAAACACACTGAACACTCTGTAGGTGTCTTGCTCAATGAAACTGTTACCTGTGTGCTACAAGTGACTGCAATGATGTGATCCTCAGGTCTCAATGAAGTGGTGTGTGTGTGTGTGTGTGTGTGTGCAATACCTCTGATGGTCTCAGGTCATCGATTCCTTCACTTAAGTTGTTTTTCAGAAGGCTGTTGGTTTGCTTGATATTTTGGACCTACAGAAACAAGATCATAAAGAGATGCGATGGTTGAGATTATTATGGAGCGTGTGTCTGTCTGTGTACAGTGTAACAGAGCTGTCAGAAGAACTGTGTCTGACAAACATGCTGCTTTCAAATGCTCGAGCGTGCAGGTCGCATACGTTCTGTAAATGCAGCTGCGCAAACGAGTGATCAAATGCATTGCTGGCGTCACTGGCACTGAGAAATCGCATCATTTTTAATCGACTGCTGAAGTTTTAAAGTTATTTTAAAGTCAATATTTTCACAGTATAAAAGTATTTTGCATAAGTTGTGTGTGTTACCTGTCTCTTAAGTGACACCAGCTGTGTGTCCAGCTGTCTTAAAGTAACAACCCCTGACTCAGTGGAGGCCGAGAGGGCCACGATGTCCTCCTGGTCCAGGTGCATGCCTTTAGGAGGCCTCCGGCGGGCCCGTAGAGGGTGGTGTCGGTACTGCGAGCCCTGGTTCTCTTTCCGGGTTGGCCCAGACTTGCTTGGGCCCTTATTGCTCCCTCCTCCATTCCCAGAGTTCTGCTTTGCGGCCTGAAAAGCAACATTCCACACAGCAATTTGAAGGTGAGCTTCCCAAACTGTGTTGTTTGCATAAACTCTTGCACTGAGAGAAATGGCACTGGATTTCATTAAACAAATGGCAATATAATCCAGTATGTTCACCAAACACATTAGAAACCCCATCTCATCTGGACAAGGTTGAGTAAATAACTCGGTTTTCATTTTTGAGTAAAGTTCAGACATCCAAAATTCAGACTTTAAATATACTGCACAAGTTGCATGGACCACATTTACGGTTCCTTTGCGATTGTTTGGACCTTTTTGAGCGTGACACTCATTACTATAAACTGCTATAAACTGCACTTTGCATAAAATGTATGCAAAAGCGGCATTCTGGAATATTTGTTTTTCATTGTGTTAATTATTCCTTTTAAAAGAGGGATCGGTCACTCATAACTAAACATTCTTCTATTGGTAACCAAACAGTGGCACCCATTGACTTCCATTTCTCTAAATATCTTCTTGTATGTTCCACAGAAGACAGTCTTTGGAATGACATCAGGGTGAGTAAATCTCACCTCTTTTTTGCCGTTAATCTCAAAGTCACTGTCACTGCCTGGATCTCCCTCCTCCATCTCATCATTACTGGCAGGAACCAAAACACACATTAGTCATTTTATACACCTGGAAGCTCTAACTTTATTATTTATTGTGTTCTCGCTCCATGTTTCTCTCGTTCTCCTGTCTTTTGCTCTCCATTCGTCCTCTCGTCCTCTCCATTCGTACCTCTCGTCTTTTTCTCTCTTGCTCAGGAGCTTGCGTGCCTGCCGGTCCATGACGCTGGTCCTGGTCCTGGTTTTCTTCCAGGAATAGTAGTACTTCACCAGGCTTGAGATCAGCTTGTCTGGCAGCTAAGAAATACACGTGACAAACGGTTACTATGAGGTTGATGTGATACAGACACAGTTCTTACACTGGAACACATGAAACTTGGCATGATTTGTCATTTTAAAGCCTCTCTACCGCCACCTCTGTTGGAAACATAAAACTGCAGGTTAATCAGCATACTTTTATTTTAAAAGGCTACAAACGCTGCACCTACCAGAACATGTGATACAGTCGGATCTTTCTGTTTACAGAAAGTTAGGCCCAACATTAAATTATAAATCATCTTTACCGTAAGGTCATGCTGAACACTGTGATGCACTTGATCAATCATTTTTGTTCAGCTTATATGGCTGAGATCTCTCTATGACTTGCTACAAGGATGTGCGATTCTATACTGGTGCTCTATCTACAGACTCCTGCTCTACTGTCGCAGTAGGCAGATGTGAGAGCAGCAGATGACTCTTATATAATCCATCTAGCCTCCATCCCTCCCTCTCTCTCTCACCATCTGCTGGATGCGGTGGAAACTCTTGCCGTGAAAACTGAAAGCCTGTTCGAAGAGAACTTTGTCTTCCACCGTCCACTCATCAGGAAAGGGAGTGAAGTTGGCCAGATCAGCTAGTGACTTCTCCACGTCGTGTTTGTGCCACAGCAGCATGCCGAGAGCCTGTTGGGATGAGATGGGAGCATCTTATTAAAGACTGTCACGGTGATCTGTGCTTTCATCTCAAAGATATGTTTTGGTAAAGTCTAAATTATATTTATAAAATGTGATACGGCAGCCAGTACCTGTTCCATGTTGTAGCCGTGCTTCTCTTTGGCCATCAGAATGTACTCATCCACTGAGAGTGAGAGAGAATAGAAATTAAAGTCACCTTTGACAATATACTAACAAACTGGCCTTTTCGACTGAGAAGACGACAATATGACAGGCTCGTGCCCTAACCAATAAATAAATTCTACTTACTTTACAATGTTACAAAAAGCAGAGTTTAAGTTTGTTGACAGTATACCAGGGCTGGTTATTACCAACATGATGTATGATGATATGACATACATGATGATACGTATGTCTACACACAATGAATCGCAATATTACAATTGAGCTATTCCTTAAATGGAGCCCAATCTCTCTATGTACATCTTTATGATGTGTAACAATACAATATTATACAATACATAAATGGACCTGAATTATCGATTTGAGTTAAATTAATTATATATGCAGGATCATATGTGGACCATTGACCAGAATCAAGTATTACAGGGACAAAATGATATGATTGTATAGAGTCTTCGGGTACAATAGCTTTCTCTTGGTGTAGTTCATTAAGAACACCCGTGTAGAGCACTTATCTGCAGTTTTTACACATTCCTCTGTGAACACTGGTGACTTACACATGGCATCAGACACTTGGCTGTTGGGTGACCAGACCAGCATGCTCCTCTGGTCCTTCTCACTGTAGTCAGATGCACAGCCTGCCAACACAAAGAAGTCTCACCACCTGCAGTTCTCATCTCCTCCTCATATAATCCACCCAGCTCACAGGAAACTTTCTCAGAATACTGGCTAATGTTCTCTAAACGTTCTGTTTTTTTTAAACATTGTGTATCATACATCAAAGCATTATTCTTATGTTGTTAGTGGAACGTTTTAAAAATGTTACAGAATTTTAAAAAGTTTGAATAATGTTATTGTTTGAATAACCAAACAATAACGTTAATACAACGTCTAAAAAACAGGACGGTCTGAACGCTCATAGAAAGTTTACATTTTTGTTACTTAACAGAAATGTTAAGGAAACATTCTTACAACCAAAAATTGTTATCTCAGCCTGCAAGATTTCATGCTGCCATCTGTACACCTCTGCTGTTCTTCTGACTGTATTTGAAGAAGATTTTATTAACCAAAATATAAAGGAATCACATACAAATTATTTTACCATTATAGTTCTACTCTACATTTAACTGTGCAAGCACATCTCTTGTTATTGTTCGGGGCCCAAGGGAAGAGGATAGAGACCTATAAAGACCCTTCCCCAACCAGGCACAAACGGTTGTTCTGCAGACCAACTCGGCTCTGATAATAAAGTCCATCTTTTGGCATCAAAACCTTTGAAAAAGTCTTTGAGTGATCCTTCTAAGAAGTGTAAGAAACCACAACATATTCAACAAGACACATGCTTATAAATTTCTCTCCAACACCGCATAGCTTCTGTGCACACCGGCACACAATCCTTCATCTCAGACCTTTATCAGACTGTGAAGACGGTTTATTACATTACCTGGTTTGAATTCTGGGATCTGTGCCTGGTAGTCCCCACCGACGCGAATCATACTGTCTGTTTAAACAGAGCAAGAGGGATGGTCAGGAAGACAGAGGAAAAAAGACAGACAGGCAGAGTCAGAAACTGGCAGCGCAGCCTCACACAGAAACAAGTAGGAATGTGGGAAGAAGAGAACTGGGAGGCCTGATACACAGAGTACACAGAAGCGGGTGTCTGCTTGTACAGACACCGAGTTACAGAAACGTTCTAGAGTTTAAGGAAGTGATTTGGGATTGAAACTCATAGGAGTAAGTGAAGGTGCCAGATGGTGCCTTCAGGGGGTTGAAACTGTCAGACGTACCACGTGTGTGTTCCTCATCACTGCTCTCATCCTCAGAGTGTTGGCTGCTGCCATTCGTGACGGTTTTGGACCTGCTTCTGGACAGAACACCACAGCCTGATCGCTCCATCACTGACGGCATGGCTCTGAGAGAGAGAGAGAGAGAGAGAGAGAGAGAGAGAGAGACAGAGAGAGAGAGAGAGAGAGACAGAGAGAGAGAGAGAGAGAGAGACAGAGAGAGAGACAGAGAGAGAGAGAGAGAGAGACAGAGAGAGAGAGAGAAAGACAGAGAAAGACAGAGAGAGAGACAGAGAGAGAGACAGAGAGAGAGACAGAGAGAGAGAGAGAGAGAAAGACTCATAACTCAACTCATAGAGAGAGTTCATAAGGACTTGGTTATGTTATTAAGTCCAAATTAACTTGTCCATCAAGCACTTAAAGCTAACTTTTTTGGGTTAAAAATCAGTTACTGGGCAAGTAGATGACAGATCAGTGTTGATGGTCTTCTTATCTTACCACAATTCACAAGGGTAAGTTTATAATAATGATTTATAATGTCAGATGTCGGTCCGATTTCCCAGCAAATGTCGATTTGGCTTCATTTGACTTCAACACGCATAATGAAAAGTTTGTAAAGTGAGCTGCAGTTTCGTGTTTCAAACAGAGATGGCGGTAGAGAGACTGAAGTTCCGGACTGCAGCTTTAATATAATGGATTATTATTCACAGAAGCGCTGATCCCAGTACAGTACAACCAAAACACTTCTAACCACAACACTACACAGCAGAGAGAAATCAGTTTAGAGATGCAAATGAACGCACATTCATAACTACAACATATGAACCGAAATATATCTGTGTGGAAATCGAGGCAAGAGACAGACGGATGCATCTGGTCGCGTTTTAAATGGAGATAAATATAAAGGATATAAAGGAGATAAATGTAAAGGATATAAAGGAGATAAATGTAAAGGATATAAAGGAGATAAATGTAAAGGATATAAAGGAGATAAATATAAAGGATATAAAGGCATAAATGTGTTCAAGGAGCTCACTGTAAGGATTAATGGAGATAAATGCAAAGGATATAAAGGAGATAAATATAAAGGATATAAGGAGATAAATGTGCACGTTCCAAAGAAAGCAGGCATAATCATAAAAGAAAGCAGGCATTAAAGAAAGCAAGCATTAAAGAAAGCAGGCATTAAAGAAAGAAAGCATTAAAGAAAGCAGGCATTAAAGAAAGAAGGCATTAAAGAAAGCAGGCATTAAAGAAAGAAGGCATTAAAGAAAGAAGGCATTAAAGAAAGCAGCATTAAAGAAAGCAGGCATTAAAGAAAGCAGGCATTAAAGAAAGCAAGAAGTCTCTGTTTCAGTAAACCGGACAATCAAAGCGGAAACGATGCGGTGTCGTTTCTTCACATCTCACCCCGTTCATCATCGTGATCGCCATGCTGCCACCGATTGTTTTACGTGAAAACTCAAACGCTGAACTTTACGACATACAAAAACAAGCAAATAAAGCACAACGGCGTCGGATCCAGTTATGCGAACACAAAGAAACATTTGCATCTCGGAGTTGCTGGTGAACAATATTTCAGGCGGCACTTTATGTTTCGCGTTAGAAAATTAAACCACGATCATTATTATCATAATTATTATGATGTTGTTGTTGTTTATGAACGATAAAGTAACGCGGTATGCCTGACCCCGTCACAAACGTTGGCGGGGGGCTGTGACGTCACGCGCAGGGTCTCCACTGATAGAAGTTGCCGGTGTGAATTAAACGCGTATTAAAACGCTTCGTTTGCGGCATTGAACACTGAAACCGTCCCCGTTCAGTTTCATTAGCCTGTCAAAGGAGAATCGGTTATCGGTTGCCCCGGTAAACTCCTCCGAGAGGTCGCATCGCTCCGTCCGCTCCCTGTAAATTTAACCGGGCTCAAACGCGCCCGGATCCGGTACAGGCGTCGATACCGTACCGTTCAGACCCGGACGGTAGATGAGAAGATCCTCTTTCCCCTCACCTCACTTTTCTCACCGTCGCTTACTCGAACCCGGGTCCTATTGTGTGGATCCAGTTCATTTACAACGTTAGTTAGCAGTCCGACTCGCAGTTCATTACCCGGCTTGCTTTTCTCCCGTTCAGATCAATAAAGCGACCGGCAAGTGATCATAAACATCAGCTCCGGGGACTTGATATCGCTCCAGCTGCGTGTGAACTTCAGCGGATATTTGCACAGTTCACACTCGCTCCGGGTCACGGCATCGGCCGCTTAAGGATCCTATCCGTGCGTATGAGACCCGAGAACCGCTCACAACTGAGAGAACCTTCCGCCCCGGTCGCCTCTCCTCAACTAACTTCCCTATCAATTATATAGTCCCTCATAACGGCGTCGGATTGATAACGAGCGATTCGTGCACCGGAGAGCTCGCTTCTTGTACGTTTTCTGAGTGTGGTGGGTTTTATATTCGGAATATTAAATGAACCGTGGGAGGAAATCCATCATGATATCCGTCATTCAGGGGGTACGGGGGTATTTTTGGGGGTTGAAATATTGGTTTAAACTGATCGTGAGTCGCGGTTTTAACGATATCAGAAACCGAATAAACGATTTTGCGTTACTTTGTGATTTACCTGCGGTTCAAAACCCACGGAACTACTTCTTACTGTGTGTGCGGATGAATACGTCAGCTGTGCAATGCAGTGCTGAGGCTGCCCAGACCCTTCACTGATGTGTAGCAGAGGGCAAAAAAAAAAAACAGACTGTAACTTGTAAAATTACTTTAATAACGAGCATCTCATGAAAGCATCGCCTGATAGTCTTTAATTACAGTTCCTCTGCCATATCCAGATAAAAACATTAAAGAAATCAATATCTTAAAGAAATCAACATCATACACACTGTGTAGGCCACAGTCCTGCACAGTGGAGGTGTTAAAGGTGAGACCAAACTTCATGTCTAGACCCAGATCAAATACTGAAAAACATACTGAAAGAAGACAGAAAACTGAATCCAGACTGATCTCAGACAACCCCTCCAGACACTGTTCTACCAGCAGGCCCTAGTGGTGGACAGATCCTTCCTGGCACATTCGTATACATTGATTTTCTTTCTCTGTGGCTCTTTTTACTTGCGATCAAGAACAGAGACAGACATACCAGCACTTGTGGCACCAAACCCTCCCAGCCAGCCATCCATCCTCTCTCTCTCCCCTCTCTCTCTCTCTCTCTCCTCCCTCCCCCACTTTGTACCATCCTCCCAGTCATAGATAAAAGCACCATCTCCATTTGCTCTAACTCACCTTAGTTGTCCTTTTATGATTATCTATCCTTGATTCTCTCTCTCCTCCTCCTCTGTTTCTGCTCTTCCTCTCTGTTAGTCTTCCTCCATCCTCATCACCTCTGAGTTCCTCTTTCCACCCCTCCCCCTCTCTATGCCCCCCCCCCCCCCAAGCTGGCGTGCACGCGCGCACATAGGCAGAGAGAGGGAGAGTCTGACATTCTCTGCTCGCAACCGCAAGCGTGCAGCAGCCACTCAACACATTGAGCCGTACCGTGGTGAAGCACGACCCATTATGCATGCCCTTGCCAGGTCGGACCCTATTGTGTTTATTCAGAAACGCATAACAGGTATGGATTGAAACCACTGGGTCACTGGGTCGCAGGACTCGGGTGAGTCTGGATCGTGCACGGAGACGCGATTGCAACAGCGATGAACTCTCGGACCCTCGCCCGTATTTGCCCTCATGATGATGTCATCTCTCCCCGTCGCGAGACAGATTACCCGAAAACAAAAGACGGGGGGCGGGGCTTTGTGACGGGCCATCTGCTAGAGGGGGCGGGGCCTGGGGCATCTCGCTTTCCCTGCAACACATGCATGGGACCCGTAAATGTACTTCTTTATAAATAAAGAAGTACAAAAAAAAAGTACAAAGAAGTTTTTTTATTTATAATAAACATCTTTAAAATGATCCAACGCTTTGGATAAAGAAAGAGGAATGCAGCTGTCGAGTTAAACCGCGTCCACCCGAGGTTTCAACTTTAATGCAGCTTTCGACGTTTTGCAATTGATTATTATTGTATTATCTCTCAATGCAATACAAATCATTTGATCATTGCTCATGGTGATGAAACAGTAAGTTTATGTTGTTGACTGCCTCCCCCTCGTGGACAAACGAGGTACTGACGCGTGTTGGTCATTACCAATTTATAGACCCCATATAAGACTTTATATTTATATTGCAAGACATTTCAGGATAGCTATGAAAACCGGTTGCTTCATTTAAATAGGGTAACCTGACTTTAAAAGTCTCAATGTACACAAAAGAATGAAGTAACCAGTGACATTTCTTCAGTTTTGCACTTTTCTGGTTTACTAATCAAACAAGCATGTCTCATTCTGCCTCCTGTAAGATCATTTGGGTAAAGTACATGTAAACTGCCATAAGTAAAGGTAACAGATAACTCAAATATACTATAAATATATAGTATATAAATATACAGATAACTCAAATAAAATACTTTAGTGTATTGAGTGCAGCTGCATGACACAGGACATCAGACACACATTTCAAGAGTTGTTGGCCTTTGAGCAAAAGTAAAGAGTTAATGAGTGTGATGTTCTTCTTGAAAATGTATTACATATTTAACATAAATCCTTGCTGATAAACATCAGGATGTGTTTTTGAATGGGAAACCAAATGTTAGAAAATAATTGACAGACAAGTTGCCAACTATTATATGAACACAATACGCGACTGTGACAAATATGTGAGCACAGTAATAATTGTGCAACATTTTTTATTATTTTTTTTTTTTGCATAATACTCCGTAATGTCAATACAATGCTATATGTTCACATATCGCCGTCGATAAAATCGTGCATTTAACATCCGCTCGGTGTTGAACTCGATTTCTATCAATAGCTGCTGGCCACCAAATCAAGCGCGAGTGGGGAGCGTTTGACCTTTAACCCCAAGCCCCGTGACGTCATTTCCCCCAATGCTGCCGCTAATGCCCATCGCTGGCGAGAGGGAACGAGAGAGCGAAGAGAGGGAGGGAGGACAGGAGAGGGAGATAAAGAAAGAAAGAAAGAGCTGAGCGCGGAGTTTTTGTCCCCGGAAGAAGAAAAAAAAGTCAAAGATCAGCCGTAGCTCGGGGTTTTGGCGATTGTTGTTTTAAAGCTAGCGGGCCCCGAGCCGGTGCGTTATCGCAGACTAGCTCGCTCGTTAGCATTTCTAACACTGTTCAGCACCTCATCTCATCTCTCATCCGTCACTTCTGTAAAGCCTTTCAGAGTCAGACCGAGGTGGTCGTACATAATCTACACGATGGGGGTGAGTCTGTCCGTCCGTGTTGTGTGTTGTTAGCTTTGCTCTTATTCTGCCTGTGAGAAATGCGTGCAGCAGTTTAAACAAAGAAGCAGATCAGGATCCCGGAAAGAGAGAGAGAAAGAGAGAGAGAGAGAGAGTCGTGGTTTGAAGGTGTTCAGGTCCTGGTATGTTCCTGTGATGTCCACCTCAATACACGTGTTCACCTCTTCTGGTTCGTTTCCGACATGTCGTCCGCTGCGCCACAGCACATTTGGATCTGTTTAATAAAGCAAACTGTTGCTGTTTTCGTGCCTGCATCGACTTTAGCCGACAGATCGATGCATTAAAGCCGTACGAGGACCTGGAAATGGGTCAGATGTGCGTACGTTTAGTTACATGATCGGAACCAGCCGACCCCTCCGTTCATATGATGATAACAGCGTTCGGTCGGGTTCGCATTGTACGTGAATGGCTGGTTTTGTACCGACAGCCCGCCATCGTGAAGGCTAGAGAAGTAACCCGCTCATCTCCACGTGCTTTAGGAGGACACAGCCCCTGTTTCCTGCTTTCTGTGTCAGTAATGTGAGCCTGCAGCTGAACACAAGCTTTCCTCCTCCATATCACGTCTTCTGTCTTACTAAAGCACAAACTGTGACCCTGGTGTGATGTGTTGCAACATATTTCTATAAACAGAGTTTTGACACTGACCTTTATAGAATTACCTGTAGAAATATCCTAAATTCACCACTGATTTGTTGCTTTCGTGATAATGTTGGATGGTTATTGGCTTTGGGAGATGTTTGTTATCTTTTATGGAACATTTCTTCATTTTTACATCATAACTTTTCATCTTAGTTTAATATTTCCAAAACCCTAAATCATTTTAGACAGTTCATGCAGTCTCAGCTCTTTGCTTCCCACTATTTTGTATTGTATTGTATTGTATAAGTATTGTATAAATTCAGCCACCCGGATATTTTATTATTACTCATGAATGTTCAGTTTGTCTGAAGAAGTGTCGTGTTCTCCGTTAACATTTAGAGAAAGTCAAACCGAGCGAAGGAGAAAAAGCAGCGGAGGCTTGAAGAGAGGGCAGCTATGGATGCGGTGTGTGCCAAAGTGGACGCAGCTAATAAGGTATGATGTTAAAAGGTTAAAAATGCTTTATTTGAAAGTCTCAAAAGAGCCTCATTAAGCTTTCATGTGGCTCAACTCAAGCTTGCTGTGTGTTATGGTGTTCTTAGAACAGAGAAATGTTAACACAGTATTTAACGGTTCGGTTTCAGCTTGAAGACCCCCTGTCTGCCTTTCCAGTGTTTAAAAAGTATGACAGAAATGGGTACGTTACTCTCTTGTTCTCAACTTTGCTACACGTGTTGTGGTCCACCAGCAAACGTTTCTCATATATACTATCAGTCAAAAGTTTAGGCTCACTTACTCATTCATTATTAGTTTTTCCACTCATTTTTTAACTCATTAAACTATGTCATTAAAAGAAAGTTTAAGGGAATTATTTGCCTAAAAAAATAAATAAAAACATGTTATATTTTAGCATATTTACTGTCCACACATTGCCTAGAATTTGCAAAAACGGTCTCTTGGCATTTTATCATCTAGTTTCTTGAGTTGTCACCCTGCCATGATTTTTAAACAGTTCTCATCTATGCTGGGCCCTTATTGGCTGTTTTTTGTCATTACTCAGTCTAAGCCATCCATTTCTAAAACATTTTATTAAATTATAGTTTTCTAATGACAGAAATTAATTTAAGATGGTGCAATTATATGAATGTCTGCCAAACTGATTTCAAACATTTAGGAAAACGTCTTGAGACCGAAAGACTTTAAGATCATAAAACTTTTTTGACTGGCAGTGTATGGCAAATGCTGATACTGTGAATGTGTGTGAATCTGTTGCAGGCTGAACCTGGAGATTGAGTGTAAACGGGTAACTGCAATGAGTCCAGATACAGTGGAGTGGGCCTTTGAGTTGACCAGAGCCAACATGCAGACGCTGTAGGTATTGAGCAAGTGAACATGTAGGTTAATCCAACATCCCATGTTATTAATGCTTAAGCAGGTTGTGCTTTATATTCCCAAATATACCGTCAGACATTTTCACTTTTCTCTAAAGCTGCAAAATAGATACTTTCAAGTTTTTCTTTTGGACTGAATAGCAGTTAGTGGAATGTTTGTTTAAACAACATTTAGTATTAAAGCTAAAGGGTTTTCTGTAGCTTTTGGTCTCCACCCATTGGTCATTTTCTTCTCCAACTCAATGTCTCTGGTAGCTCTCACTATAAACCTAGAAATGTAGAGCTCATGTCTGAGAATGATTCCGCACTTGATTTGCTTGCTTTATAATCGGGTGAATTTGTTACGTTGTGTTCTGGCAGATATGAGCAGAGTGAGTGGGGATGGAAGGAGAGGGAGAAACGGGAGGAGATGAAGGATGAGAGGGCGTGGTATCTCCTGGCCCGTGATGCTGACTCCAGACCTGTAGCGTTTTCCCATTTTCGATTTGACGTGGAGTGTGGAGATGAGGTTTTATACTGGTATGTTGCTTTATCTATTACCTGGCAGACTAGCCAGCTCTGTGCTTTACAGAATATTTATTAACTACACACAGAAACATGGGTCTGTTTGTTTAAATGTATTTATTGTCATTTCTCTTCCTGTGGGGAAACAAATGAATCACAGTGTCTCCGAAGCACCATAGTGTGAAACAAACATAGTTAATTATGATTGATTTTTCCAGTATTGCAAGGAATCAGTATTTTAATTACATTTTTCAAAGAAATATTTTTGACCACCAATGGGAGCAAGTCTGTATGAAGGCAAAACATTCTGTAGCATTACAATATTGCACACTATTTTCATTCAGTCAAAAATCAATCAAAGTTCCAGTTCAGTATTCATTAGGGGCAATAAGTGAATGAAAGATTGCTGTAAATGAGTTTTTTTGTAACTACCCTCTAAAACTAAAGTCCCAACCAACCCTGCTGACGACTTCTCATCAGTCTGTTTGTCTGTCTATCACACATTGTGTTGTTGGAGGGGGTAAGCCTGTGTGACGTCACTGATTTCTAAATGATATAAGACATATGACATGGTCATTTGAACCTGACCTACTCTAATAATGTTTTTTTTTAGTTACGAAGTTCAGCTGGAGAGTAAAGTCCGACGAAAAGGCCTGGGGAAATTCCTCATCCAGATCCTTCAGCTTATCGCCAACAGGTACCACATCCGACACAGCACTGCTGGAATTCATGTCCTGTGCAGAACTGGTGCTGAAAATCATGAATGTTTGTGGCTTTGTGTCTTTCCTCAGCACACAAATGAAAAAGGTCATGCTGACAGTATTTAAACACAATCATGGGGCTTATCAGTTCTTCAGAGAGGCTTTACAGTAAGTCACACTCTTCCCGACTAATACATTTAAAACACCCACACATACTCTTCTCATTTCATCCCTTACTATGAATTTATATACACCCGCACCATTCCTCAGTCACCAAGACAAATCAAGACACCATAAAATCAAAATATAGTTTTTTTTATTTTGTATGGAATATTGCAGGGTTTATTATAAATGATTTGTGTGTTCTTGTCATTGTTTTTAAATTCATGTGCCCTCATTATCTTTAATCAAAACTGAAAATGTACTTGCCCTCTAGAACCGTCAGTCTAGACCAATCAATTTCCAGTGGTAAAGTCGCACCCCCATTTTTCCATTATTTTAAGTTACGTCACTGACGGCGGTTGCAACTTAGAGTTCACGTGAACGTTAATATTAATTTGTACGCACCTGCACTGATGATTTTTCCTGTTTCACCTTTTAACATGAATTTATATAGAGGATTCTATAACTTATCTTAACACTGGATATAGCTATAGGTTCCTAGCCAACAACTAGTGAAAAACTGATGTCCCCAGAATACCAGTCCAGTGTTAATGTATAAATACTTTAATGGCCGTCCTCTCCCTTTAAAGGTTTGAGATTGATGAAACTTCACCCAGCATGTCGGGTTGCTGTGGAGACGACTGCACCTATGAGATTCTGAGCCGAAGAACAAAATACGGCGAGGCCTCGGGACACGCACATGGGGGTGGCCACTGTGGAGGCTGCTGCCATTAAGAGTATATCTACCAGTATTGTTTAATAGATTCCTCATCCTCATTCCTTTCCCATCTCCACCCCCGTTATCCCACCTTAGAAAGCCCTTATAACAGTCTATCCTGACCATAAGCATCAATGAAGGCCCCTCTATGCCTGCTCTTGGTTTTAACTTAAACTCATTTACTATTTCACATAGATGTAGTAGTATTCTGTCAGTCTCATTAAAGGGATAATTCACCCAAAAATGATGTATTTCCATCATTTACTCCATCATACCTCATATCATTACAAACCTGTATGCCTTTTATCTTCTGTAAAGCGCAATATAAGATATCTTGAGAAATGTCTCAGTAGTTGTATGTCCAGGGTACCACTGTTGTTTGGTTACCAACATACTTCAAAATGTCATCTTTGTGTTCCTCAGAAACCAAAAAGTCATACAGTTTTGGAATGACATGAGGGTGAGTAAATGATGGAAGAATATACATTTTTAAGTGAACTGTCCCTTCACGGTTGAAATGGCCACTGTGAGCCAGATGTGACTCTCTCACCTCAGGTATCAGCACGGTGAGGCGCAACTGTGTCTGTGACTTCAATCCATGTAGAAAAAAAACAGCTTATGGCTGTATAGTTTTATCTTTTTCCTCCAAAAAAAGGAGTTTATTTCTCTCCACAGCTATTTTATCACCATAGTGAGCGAATGCAAGCGTTGGTCGCAGTGGTCAAAGCAGCCATTTCATTCTGTACCACTTTTCAGGGTAAATGTATTTTAAAATAAAGCTAAACTTTGCTAAACTTCAAAAATCTGAAAACGGCGATCTGTATGGTTTATAATTAATCACTGAAACTAGACTGTCTCAGGTCATTCAACTTAAACATGTACAATGTTTTATAACAGCTGTATTAGGGAATTGGTGAATGAAGGTTATGCCGTTTAAAGGGTCGGCAGGTGTTATGGCGGACCCTTAGTGTGGAATTATACTTTTGTTTTACTTTTTTTAGCATAACATTTTTATCATGTCATTACTGTATATTTACATTTCTTTCTTCACTGTACATAATCCGTTTGCCATGTACATTTTGTTTGCCTTCACAAAGTCATTGGAAAAATGATATACAGGACTTTAAAAGTGACAGGAGTTGGATGGGTGCTCCTGTCTTGTGCTCTTATTGAAAGATCATTCCGGCTTTGTCGTGTGTTTGATTTGTATGCAACAAATAAAGGAATCTTGTTTGACTTCTTGAAGTTCAGTGATGTTTTAACTTTCATTTTAACGTGTTTAAGGGTACCTCCATCTCATTAAAACGTAAAATTGCAGGTTACTTCACGTACTTTTCATTACATTGTCAAAGGAAGCCAAGTTGACATTTTCTGGAAAATGGGCCCGACAGCTCAAATTATAAATCCTTATTATGAACTTACTGCTGGGAATTGGGGAAAGCTAAGGAGACAGTTTTGTACTCCAGTTATATACTTGCTCAATAACCAATGGTTTGTTTTTTTAACCCCAAAAAGTTACGAATTGCAGACTGAATTGATCGTCTCTTTCACTCTTTGTAAGCGGAGCGGAACTGCGGCGCGTGTTTCCACACGACCCTTAACCCGTGTTGCACCTGCGAAGCGGAAGTTGTTGGTACCGCTGCAGTATGCAAAGAAAATACCTAGAAGAGATGATTTTCTAAATAGAAAAGGATTGAATCGTCTCAGAAATCATCTTACGGCAGTTTATCCATAATCTGTATCCAAGATATCTGATGTTGCAAGCACTGGAGGCGTTGCGAGTATTGTTAAAGCGATGCAAAAGCAGCAGCGTTGTGATGGTTGCAATGCCTTCACATGGGTGACCGGTGCTTTCATCCCTCCACATCAGTCCTGATTTCAGCATCAGCAGGTCATCATGCGACTGAGACTGAAGCTGAAAACCGTGTTTGTGTTTTACTTCACGGCGTCTTTACTGGGGCTCCTGTATGCGCTGATGCAGCTGGGTGAGACCGTCAGTGTATTCACCACCTGCCGCCTCCTGTCACGTTTATGTGAAGCTCCACATATGGATGTTATAATGGTTTATCTTCTCTGCAGGTCAGCGCTGTGACTGTGGAGATCATGACCTGTCCAAAGATCAGCAGATCTCTCAGCTGAGAGGAGATGTGAAGAAGCTGCAGACGCACATCAGAACAGCAGAGCTGTCCAAGATCTCCAAGAAGACCAATGCACCCACAATTTATGTGATAACCCCAACATACGCGAGGTGTGCGGTCAGCATTACAATAACCGTAACATTGTTTTAAGCTTAACTTGAGTGAGATGAGATTGCAGGCTTTCGTTGTGTGTGGATGAAATGAAAGCCAATGCGAGAGGATCAAACCTTGCTGTAGTATGGAAACGCAATCAAACATTAACACTCTGTCGATGTACGTCTGTGGGGTTTTTGATCATTCCTAAGACGAAGCAAGCTGAAACTTGTCTGTAACACGTTTGGTAGATTTTGGTCCTGAAAAGTGAGAATAAGAAGCATGAAAAGAACAGCAATACCATGGCTTTGTCCAGCTAATGTAACCAGACTGCAATGATCACAGTAAGCTGTTTGTGGAAAAGGAGAAAAAGGGAATGTTTGATAACTATCACTATAATGTCTTTCTTCCTCTTCATTTTCTTCTCTCCAGACTGGTACAGAAGGCCGAGCTCACTCGTTTGTCTCACACCCTCCTCCATGTTCCTCAGCTGCACTGGATCGTGGTGGAAGACGCTCCCCAGCCGACTCCGCTCGTCACGCACTTCCTGGCTGCGTCTGGCCTGATCTACACTCACTTACACAAGCTGACCCCCAAAGACAGGAAGCTCCAGGAGGGGGATCCCAACTGGTTGAAGCCGCGGGGTGCCGAGCAGAGGAACGAGGGTCTGCGCTGGCTCAGAGAGGTGGCTGCTGCTGCTGCTGAGGGAAAAGAGGCGGCCGCCTTTGAAAACGCTGTGGTTTACTTTGCAGACGATGACAACACTTACAGCCTGCAGCTTTTCGAAGAGGTGAGCCATGTCTGAGGAATATATTAAAGCTGCGATCTGTAACTTTTTTGGTTGAAGAAAAATAAAAATCAGTTATTGCGTGTGTTCAACAATCTCCACTTACCTTACCTCGATTCACAATGGTAAGTTTGAGCTGTCAGATCAGATTTTGTGGGAAATGTCTGTCTGTAAACAGAAAGAACATCCGGCTACTTTATCTCGTGTGTGTGTGTGTACTGTAGATGGTGTAGCGTTTGTAGCTTGTTCTTACAGCAGCTGTTTAGATTTTAAATTTGTCATCCAGATTAAGAAAGTAACCTGCAATTTTGTTTCAAACAGAGATGGCGATGGAGAGGTAAAAATTACAGATTGTAGCTTTGAATGGGTATATGTATAAACCATCACATGACTTTAGAGTCAGGTTATTAATCATTTTGGAGGGCCAGTTTGTAGTTGGTAAGCCTCCTGGTGGAGCTCTGCCGTATATGTGATAGCGAGAGAAGTTCTCGTTTGGAAATGTAATCAAAATTACATTTTATAACAAATATAACATCCCTTATCAAAACCATATCATGACTGCTAAACATATGTTGCATAAACAGATGTTTATGCAACCACCAAATGTTAGTCAAGGTTTTGCATGGAAATCAAACAAATTTCTAATTTCTAGAGAGTCCTACTTTATCTCTCTTTTTCACCTTTTTCTTAAAGTTTTATTTATTTTAAACTTTCCCATCTTTCTCTGTCTCACCATCCCAGATGCGATACACACAGCGTGTCTCTGTGTGGCCTGTGGGTCTGGTGGGCGGGATGAAGTTTGAGAGTCCTGTGGTGGGGGACGGAAAGGTTGTGCGCTTCCACACTGGCTGGCGTCCCAGCCGCCCCTTCCCCATAGACATGGCAGGTTTTGCAGTGTCACTGAGGCTGATTCTAGCTAATCCCGAAGCATGTTTTGACGGCAACGCTCAGATGGGTTTCCTGGAAAGTAGCTTCCTCCAGGACTTGGTTACTATGGAGGAACTTGAACCCAAAGCAGACCTATGTACCAAGGTAGGTCCTGCTGTCCACTGCCACCTGTCAGATCTGGTTTATAGTCTTGCACTGTAATCTTAGATCCATAGTGTCATCTTTTTAGAAGATCTGATTAATCAGAATCAGCTTTTTACCTACATAAGGAATTTTTCTTGGTGTACTGGACCTTAGCAGACAGTATAAAATAATAAACAAAGATATTCTTAATATAAATATTAGTAAATGTAGTAGAGATGTGTAAATCACACTTCTCAGGTGTGTCCCTTTGTTTTAATTCAGTGATTGATTGACAGGTGAGTAGATGGTCATTTGTCTACAAATGTCGATGTCTACAAAACATCTGGACATGCTAGCATTTATACTATAAATGTGATGTGCTCTGACTTCTGAACGTGGGTTCAGTTGATTTTAAAATGGTTTGGATCTTGTTTACACCTGTTAGGTGTAGTTCATTTTAGAAATTTTAAAATGTTAACGACAAAGTTCACAAGAAAACAGGTTTGGAATGACAGGAGGGTGAGTAAATGATGGAAGAATTTTCATTTTTAGGGGGAACTGTCTCTTTAATGTTTCTTTAGTTGCATTATCATGCAGGAATGCAAAATGATTTCATTGACGATTTATGTTTTAGGTCATTAAGTCATCTGACATGAATTATAATACGAAGATTGACCTTAAATCTTTAATTATGGTTGGAATGATTTTCCTCTTGCTCAGGTGCTGGTGTGGCACACCCGAACGGAGAAGCCAAAAATGAAGAGGGAAGAGGCGCTGCAGAAGCAGGGGTTGGGCTCAGATCCTGATGTAGAGGTGTGAGCCGCACCTCCTCAGAACTCCTCTGGACTGCCAACAAACGTACATGTTAATACACGTTAATTGTGCCAGACAGATTTTGAAGAATTCAGATACACTAAAATCTCTAGCTGTGAACTGATTCCTGACACTTTACACTGGGGTTTAAACTGTTAGAATTAAAAGTCATGTGTTCAAATCAATGCAGGCAAAGGATCAAAGAAAAGGAAATGGATTTCCTTAAATGGTTAAAATGTATCGCATAGACAAGCCTCATTATCTGTATACTTGAACTGTATCTACAAGTGAATTTTACTTCCTGTTGAAATCAGGTTGTATTTAGATCTGTAGAAATGTGTATGTTTACAAGTGTGTGATGTGTTGGGTTACCTTGGATATCTGAATTATGTCTATGCAGCTCATGTCTCTTTAACGTATGCTGTACAAAAGAGTTCTGTACTTGTGTTGAGTCTGTTCTGATTGTCATGCTGTTTTCTTCTGTCTTATGATTTAAGTTTGTTTTCCCTTTCGTTACTGATAAATGAAGTGGAGAACAGAGATAGGTCAGATATGATGTGTATTTATGCGATTATTAATCTCTTAAGAATCTGTTTTGTGTATGTGACACTGATAAGCCATGAGAGATACGGTGTAAAGTACAGTGACTTTATGATGTCATTTGTACTTGTGATGAAATGATGAAAATAGTTCTGGAATGTAAGAGTGCTTTTGACTTTTTTTGCACGTCATCGGTTTTGTACGAGTAGCAGTGGGGAAAACTGCCTGCCTTTAGTGCTGGCTTGAAGTTTTTCAATTTCAGTGATTTAGAAGTTAACATGTTTTACTGAATCCAAACTTACAGTGTTAACATTGAGGGAATTAAGGTGTGCTGAAGCGTTACGCAGTGTTAGCTTGATCATGTTTAAACTCCCATGCTGATGTCACAGATCTGTTTTGCTGTAAACTTAGAAAACTGCCATTGTTGCATATTTCTCTCAGTCCTAAATGATATACTTGGCATGCAGATCAGCTGAGGTCTCATCCTCCTCAACAGATTGACTCATCCCTGATTTTTTTATGAGGTTTGTCACGAGCTACTGGTTTCTAAGCTGTTGCCGTGTGAATTAGAGCTTCGGAGATCACCAGGAATGAATAAGCAGACGGCACACACCCTCTGCTGCATGATTCAACACTACAGCTCTGCTGAGCTCGTCCAGCACACGTCTGCTGAACAGCTGTTTCTGCTCGTACCATCATCACCTGGAGCAATGTTAAAGATTTGATCTCTTCTTAAGACATTTCTGAACTCTTAAAAGTTCTTAAAGGGTTTTCACGGGGATGCCATAGAAGAACCATGTCTTACTGTTATATAGTCTAAAGAACATTTTGTGAAAAACAAAGGCTCTACCGTAGAAGGTTCTTCATGGAACCGTACATACAAAAATGTTTTTTCTGCGGCATTGTGAATTATGTATATTAAGCAAGAACAGAAGATACTTCAAAATGCTTTTAAAAATGATTTAAAGAAAAGAGATCCAAGGAGAAAAACATCTACACAAAACAACCATGTAAAATCACATGTAAATGTGCATGTTTTAGGTAGACTATTACCCTGTAGCCAGTTAGTCTCTTAAATGACCCACCTAATGTTTGCATTCCTTTCATTCTCTTCCTGTTTCTCTCTCCATCACTGTTACATGATGTATCTTGCTCTTCTTTTGCCCTGTTTAACCCTGTTTATGTATTCCATCATACATCATTTTGACAAATAAACAAC
The DNA here is from genome assembly GCA_036877525.1 of Chromobotia macracanthus. Taxonomy (NCBI): domain Eukaryota; kingdom Metazoa; phylum Chordata; class Actinopteri; order Cypriniformes; family Botiidae; genus Chromobotia; species Chromobotia macracanthus. Next base: position 1,081,937 of record JAZGTH010000065.1, read on the forward strand.
ATGTAAATTAACAGCATGTTGTGTACAGTGAGAGGTTTAGTGATGTACTCTTACCTAGTGAAACATCCCCAGAGCACATTCATAAGAGCTGCTCAGGTGAGTCACTTCCTTTAGTAATGAATTCATTTTGGCAACATTTGTAGGTTTAGCTTATGGAGAAGTTTAAACTGATACTGACTGTGTTTCTGGGTCACGGCCCACTGATACTTCATGTAGGCTTTCTCTTTTGTTGGCTGCTTACCTTCTTTAGTTAATTAAATGAAACCGAGAGAGGGAGAGAGAGAGAGAAATTTGCCTGAATGCAGACAGGTTGAGACAGTGTGACGATTGTGTGTGTCAGAGTAAGGTGAGTTTGCCTCTTAGCACAGAGAGAGAGAGAGCAGAGTGAGAAGAAAACAGCCAGCAGGTAAGTCACTCAACCTCTTTATCCTCCGGTTTGTTCTTTATACACTGCATGTGTAAACTCAAGTGTTTACTGTAATACAATATCTGTGCTCTGACACGGTTCATAACAGTTTTAATTACAAATGAAAAAGTTTCTTTCAAATCAGCAGTAAGGGGCTGATAATCATCCTTGAAATGCCAAGAAAGTAGCACCAAAAAGCTGACTTACTAAATATTCTTATATCCTGAATACTGTACGGTGTTGTTGTTTAAGATATAAGCTTTAGGCTTTTTAAAATGTATGTATTTAAATGCGCTCAGTTTATAAGCCCACTGCATTCTGTGATTTGTAAAATAAAGCAACAAATTCCACAGCCTGATGCATGTCCTGATATGAGAAAAAATGCAGCAATAATTGTACTCAAATCTCTGCAGTATGACATATCTGTGAGTGAGTTTAACTCACAGCCTGTCATCCGTCTTGGCACCAGTGAGAGTTCCAGCACGACCAGCTGGAGTCAAAGTCACAGAAAAGCTGCAGTTCATCTTATCTGAGTCATAAAGTGGAGGGCAGGCTGTAAGCTTCCAGACAAACTGTCCCTTAATAGGAACGTACTGATATGCTGTATACACACTGATTGAACTTTGAACAGTGTGGCTGTGATGACGTGACTGATAAAAACACATTTCTGAGGGATGCAGTAGAGAGATAAACCTCAGGCCATGTCGTTTCAACAGTGGCTTGAGGAGTTCAGCTGTTCTTCACCCTCATGGTTTTGTCTTTAATTACGTAAGGAGGACTGTGGCCCACTTTTCTGCCAGATCTTTGAAAGCCAGTAACTGCTGGATATATTTATAATATGTTTCCAAGGTTTCCAACAGATGACCAGCGTCACATGTTAAAGTCACTTGTTTCCTTTTTCCTTCCTCTTTAGAACGTAAGGACCGGATTAACTTCTCAAGTTCACGAAACCATGACTATCGGCAGGAGCTCCAAGAGGAACAAAGCCCCTCGTTCTCCAACATTTCTGGACAAGGCTAATGGTTTCTACGGGCGTCTGGATGAGATGGGTGGAGATGATGCACAGGTGGTGGGTAAGTCCATAGAAAAGCAGACGGTAACCTCGACTGGAGAAGAAAAACGGTCAAGCCAAGACGACATGACGGTACCAGGCTGGATAGAAGAAGATGATCATGTGACTGATTTTAACCAGGGAATGATGGATGACGATGGCACCGCTTTACTGAAGAGAAAGCCCAGCAGACTGAGTCACCGCTGGAGCAGGAAAAGTTCCAGGAAGGCAAAATTTGACAAATCCTCCCCGAGGAAAGAAAGTACTGAGACTGATAACAAAGAAGTTCCACCAGTAGCCAAAACCCTGGAGGTGACAATCGTCGCAGAACCGGTCCATGTGCATGCAGATGATCAGGTTCTGATTTCAGGACAGCTGGAAGACGCAAGAAAAGAGAAAAAGCCAGAAGAGAAACTGAATGAGTCAATGGAGGCTGTCAAGAGAAACACTCTCAAGAATTATCGCAAGGTGAGATTTAGCTGTTAAAAGAATGACGTCTGGATGACATTGTTTTGCCGCTGATCTGAGATCAGTTTGTCTTTATAAGATCTAAGCATTAGTGTTGAGAAAAACAACTCTTCCTGCAAAAGTGTTGCTTTTAACCTGCTCATATATTCAGGTACAGATGAAGACAAAGCTATGGCTTAAAACTTTTTATGACTTCTTGTTCTCAGAATGTTAGCTAACGTTCTCAAAAATGTTTTCAAAGTTTACAAAAAGTTTACTTGCAGTAATGTTAGTAGAACATTTTTAACATTATATATCATACATTAGATATTGTACATTTATATATCATAAACTATAAGTCGTTAGTGGAACATTTTAAAAACATGTTTGAATAACGTTCTTATAACCAAGCAACATTAGCACAATGTCTATGTTTGAACGTTCCCAGAACATTCAAAATAATTTTTGTTTTAGTTACTTAATGGAAATGTTAGGGAAATATTCTCACAACCTAAGTCGGGTTATCATTGATTTATTAGTGAATTTGATCAGAACACAATGACTGTATTATTTACCTCCAGCATCTTCTATACACGAGTTGTATTCAACATGTAAAGTTATTAATCGTATTGATTGACTCCTATCACAAGGAGTTAAATATTAGTTAAATGTTTAATGTGGACTTGAGCCGGCAGGGCAACAGTTATTCTGTAACCATCTGAGTTCCACAACGAAACAGTTTGGAGAGGCATCTGGGGTAAAGTTCCCCTTCACAGTAAACAGAAACGTTTGTGCCACCAGATAAGTCTCCATCACTCTATAACCGTTTACTTATACTGCAGTAAACCATGTCAGTTCACTTTCTATCGCTCCATCTAAACACTATCTGCTTTGGTATATTACTCTAAGTAACGTTGCACACCCTTGATTTATTGGTCCTCCTCTTTATTTGTTATGTTACTATCAGTTCTCTGTATGTACTTTATACAGTCAGGCTCTATTTGGTCTAGACTGAAGCAAGGTGACTTTGGCAAAGATTACAGAAGTAACAAGATGCAGCAGTTCTGTTACTGTGAATGGGGAAACTGCGATGGCCAAAATGGCTGCTCTACTAAAGGAAGTCCCGCCTACTAGTAGAAAGAGCCAATCATCAATCACTAAGCAGTAACATTCTCTGGGGGAGTGTCGTGAGGTTCCTGACAGCCTCTGCACACACACGGTACATGAAGCAATCTGGACAAACGTTTTATAATGCAATTTGAGTTTAAGAAACAGAATGAATGGTGCAGTCAGGTTTAATAGCTGGTCTGAAATACAGTGATTTATTATGACATTAGCCAGTGATTTCAGAGATATCTGTCTTTCCCCATTTAAGTAGATAGGACTTGGTTTTGTATGACTGAAACAGCTGCCTGGAGGCTTTGCAAAGATGGCCGCCGATTTCGGAAAACTTCCTTAAAGGGACTTTGACCTTCAGAGAGGTTTTCCCTGATGAGGAATTTATGCAAAAACCAAAAGACCCACACATTCATCCTCTGTTACAGCATAATCAACGACCCAACACAATCCAAAAGCCTCTGTCTGATTCCAGCTAATCTGTGTTCAATGTAAATGATATTCAGAGACAGCATATTTATTCATCTTTGTTGAATGTCTTCTGTAGGCTGTGGACAGAGCTTTCCGCAGAGGTTGGGAGACTTTCATTACCAATCTGTACAGTGTGACCCTGACACCCATCTCATCAACATCTTCATCTTCACCATCAGACAAATCCAACATGAACAGTAACAGTGTATTAGCAGAGCTCAGATAAGAGTAGAACATACTGTGTTTTTCAAATTGATCAGTCATTTTATTTCAATTAACATTAATTTAAACGCACATTTAGTATCCTAACTAACAGGGAACATTCTCTAAAAGTTCTCCAAAAGTTATCAAAAGAACATTCTTACAGTAATGTTAGTAAAACATTTTTAATGTTTTAATGTTAATATATATAATAATGTATACAATAATGTTAATAAAAGCTGGACATCACTGTGCAGAAGTGATCAGCACTGATCTTGTTTTGGACTGATCATTGTGTAACCAGAATACAGAGGTCAGTATGTGAACATTTTATCAGTGTATAAATGTGTTATTGCTGTACTAACCTAAAGGGGCATGAAGCTGATATTTGTTTCCACATGGGAAAACATGAGGCCTATATGCCCTTAATTATCACATGTAGAGAGATCTTTTAGTCTGGATGTGATTTTATTGAGCTGTGAACAGTATTGTGGAGTTCCTGTACTTTATGTACCAACAAGGGTAACTTTTACAAAACAATTCTAGGAGCTCAAAAAACATTTTAGATATGTCTGGTACATTGGCAGTGAAGTATGTAAATAACTGAGCACAAAAACAGAGATCATACAGTTTCCTAATATCTCCTATCAGTGAAATGATAAGATTGTGGTGATCTATGTCAAAAGGTTTTTGTTGTCACGTCAAGGCAATGCAAATAATAAAACAGTGTCAGAATAAACATCAGTCTGTAAAGTTGCATTCATCTGAACGGTTCATTCATTTTTATTGCATGCATGCAATACCCATTACACACCCATGAAATGTTTTCAAACAACATTATCATGTCTTCACAAACTTGTTCACCCCTGAACTGAATACCAGCATACCAACATACAGCATTTTTCACAGTATATATAGACAGTATGTGAAACAGCACATATTCAGAAACATTTTAACAAACAAATTAAAAGGTTATTTTGCATTTTTTTATCAACTTTTTGTAATGTTAGTCTGTTTTGTTAGTTTTTCAAACTTTTTCAGTTTTTCAGCACAGTTTTGCTCTGGCGTGGTAGCTCATCCGGGTATGCACAGTGTGCAGCACCCATTAAACCAGCATGTTACCGAATACATGCTCATTAATCCAGCACTATATGTAATAATAATAATAATAATAATAATAATAATGAAATATAGTGCAGATATGACGCCATCTAGTCCGACAACGTGACACTTTGAACCAATATAACGCTATGAACAGTTATTACGGAATAAATAGCAGCTTTACGATTATACACAAGTGGTTTGCGCTCATTCGTCTCATTTGTTTGTTTTTCTCTGCAGTTTTCTCCGTGTTTTTCTTTCATATAAGCGCTAAATTTTCCATCCACGCTTTTTAAAATAATTAATTTTTTTGAAATGCGATTCGGCGCCTGTGATTGGCTGCTGTAAAGTGGGCGTGGATCTCACGCAGCTTGGCCTGAATAAAACGCGTCGAGCCCGTCGCTTCGTCCATTTTGCTGCGGTGTCTGACGAGGTGAGGGTTATTATATCTTATTGTCTTATAGTATCTTATGAAATCTTTAGACTTCGTGTAAGTTGCTTTATTGTTTCGCATCAGGCACTTTTATAGTCACACGCAGCCCTTGCTCGCCCTCGTACGCGTTTAAATGTAGGTTTTCGCAGTGCATGTTGTCGTGCGGGTTATTGCCCCTTTAACACTTTTGCTCGTTTATCTTCACGTTTGTTCGGGGTAACTTTTGGGGTATTTTGATGCATTTAATCACACCGTTAAAAACGTCCGGTGTGGCGAGATCTCCGTGATGATACTTTCACAGACCTGTACTGAAACACTGTGATTGGACTTGATTTATCTGATGAGAGATCGCCACACGGATTCAGTTTATCGTGTTATTATTATTTATTATTATTTATTTATTTTTGTATTACAATTAAAGCAACGCTTGACTAGCGGATGTCACGTGGTCTGAGCGCACGCGGGCCTCGATGAGTCTGCGGGTCGTGGGCTGGAGAGGTGAGTGGTTTTGCTCCTGGTTTTGCTCCTGGTTTTGGGTGATAACTTTATATAAAGTTTGGGGTTTGTAAATTCGTGGTCTGCTCTTTTATAAGACCGGCCTGTACTGCACTTAGAACAGTACGAGTGGGACTTCTGCTAGTCTTTAAGCCAATGAAGACTATGAGTGAAGAACGGGGTGATGTTCGCACCAGGGCTCGTTTAGAGGGTAAAGTGGGTCGTTTTGGAGAGAGGGGCAATAGCAAGTTTGCTTTGAAAGTGTAAGATCCCAGCCTTCCTTCTGAGTCTCCAAAGCCATGTGGCCTCCCGTAGTGTGCAGGGTATGCAAATGCATCATGTGATCAAGTAGGGTGTCCTATCATTGGATTTGGACCGAATGCAGTGATTGGACAAATTATGGTTATAATTTGTGCAAAAACGTGCATAATTTATATTTAGTGATTGTATCCGTATGTGAAGAGACTTTAAACTAGTATTTAAACCATTGTTTCTAGAAAGACTGTTAAAGGCAGGTCTTTCTGAAAACTTGTGCTAGTTTTAAAGTCTTTTAAACGTCCTGATAGCAATCAGAGCGTTTTAAATGTTTAAGGATACAAATGTGAACAAATGTTCGTGTTGGAGGTGTGGCTTTGGAGAGCACTGTGAGGGGAGGGCGGGATCTCGTGCTTTTAAAGCTAGTCTTGATAGCCTCTCTGAAATGGTTTACCTTTAAAACAATGCCTCAGTTTTAGGCCTCATCCAGTGCTACTGTGATGATGTAATGAATTCTCTCTTCCTGATTGTCATTGATGACATTATTCTCAGCTGAGTAGCATTGGACCTGCACCACATTATTAGAGAAACTTTGTGTCTGGTTCCAGTGTTGTGAATTTGGGCCGTTTGTAAAAATTCATCTTATTTCGCAGGTTCAGCGGCATCAGAAGCCCTGACCTCAAGCTTGTTTTATATCAAGGTAAGTTGTGGTGTTTGTTTTTGCATTCTGTATATTAGAATGATGATTTCAATGACAAGCATATGTCTGAGTTTCAGTGATGTTTGCCTTTATAATTCTGACTTTATGCAAGGGACAGGAGTGTACTCAAGTCTTTCTCCTATTGCAAATCCTAATTGCTGTATAATTTTTTTCTTTAAGTGTGTCTACACATGAACTTGGCGTTTGGAATCTGTTGTGTCCATTATTTGATGGTAAGGTTATCTTGACTAGAGATTTGTTGTATGGTGTCTAGTCAAAGTCTGATCTTGTTTGTGCTTATGGGGTGTTTAGGTGGTTCTGGGCTTTTTCTCAGTCTGAGTGCAGTTGCTGACTTTCTGGTGAGTTTCTTTTGAATCAAGTTTAATCAACTTGGTCTGAGAGGATGAATGGGTTATCCCTTTAATATCTGGACGGCATTACTGCCCCATGGCATTAGTCACCAAAGCTCTGATCGGACAACCCCCCCCCTTTGTTTTCCCATTTAAATAAATTCCAGTTTCTAAACCTGCTTTCTGCTTTAGGTAGTGTATGATCCTCATGCAATGACCTTCAGATAACTGACTGCATGTTTCCAAGGTGAGTGTGTGGGGCAAGGTGGGTTTCCCCTAAAATTAGTTATAAAGCTGCAATCTGTAAAGCTGCAATCTTTCAGCGGTTTAGAAAATGAACGAAGTTGAAGTACATGAAATATTAGTTTGGCTTTATTTGACAAACTTGCGTTAACTCTGTCACCATCCGTTTAAAACAATTGCAGAGTAGAAAGTTACGGATTGCAGCTTTAACAACCAGCTTCAGTCTCTGTGATGAAGATACTTAGCTCACTTTGACTCCATGTGAAAAGGCTTGAACAACTGAGAGATTGATAAACGGTTTCATCCTTCTGCATGTTATTCACAACTGTGCTAAAAGTTACCTTTTGTCTTTAGGATGTGTGGTGATCGTGGTCAGTGAGCTGAATCCTGAGGTACTTGCAGGTGAGGTGCAATTACTACATGTGTATTAATGGGACCTGCTGTAACGTGATGATTTAAATTAGAGTCTCGTTCATCTGAAGTGCTGTTGACAAGTCTAATTTCTGATGTTACAGAACTTCCTGTCTGAACATCAGTGTGGCTTGTATGCTTGTATTAACTTAAGGTTTTTTTTGCTTTCAGGTGATGCGTGACATCATAACAGGTGAGCTCATGTTGCTTGCTACATTAAGTTTACAGCTTGTCCTTTTTTGATGAAACTTGCACATGTCTTACGCCTTGTCAACGCCAGAACCTGAAAAGGTGAACCCACTGGTGTTGCCTGGGCAATAAGGGGATGGCTTGTTGGGGTTACCAACAGTCTGAGAAGGATTGGCTTTAGTGTAAATAAAGTTGTACTTCCACCATTCCCTAACTTTTGTGTGGCTCTTTCCAGATCAACAGATGGAAACTGATTCATGGAAGTGCTGCACTTTTGAGCAGGGTAAGATTTTTCACTTAGGTACTAGAATTGTGACCGAGTAGATGATGTGAGTTTACCGCCCCAGTCTGATTGATCTGACTGATTGGTACCATTCTGACCTTCACTAACTAGCTTCACTTGTTTTTCACGTGTGTGCACTGTTCGTGACCCTTTCTTTATCTTCTCAGGTCTCTTCTGCTTTTGGTCTGTGCTACGTGATCATGTAAAGGTATGTAGGAACGGTTGCAGATGAAACATTAGTATGGACGTGATGAGTTGTGATTACCGCCCCAGGCTGAGAAGTCTTGAGTGATTGGTTTCTCTCTGATCCATACTGTTCATGTTTGTTCTTCAAAACATGCACGTGCTTTAACATGATGGTTTCCTCCTCCAGATCCTGACACTGATGTCACTTCATGCTGGTGTTTCTCACTTGAAGGTTTGTACTTTCCTGTCATTCTTCTAACATGTTTTGCTACTAAAAAATGATGACTGCTTATACCGCCCCAGTCTGATGTTTCATGACTGACTGGTATCTTTCTGATAGACGAACTGGATTTTTAGGCCGTTTTAATATACTTGTTTGTACTAACTACCCCTGTGTTTTCAGGTTAAGATGTGACTAAAGTCAGATTACAGCCAAGAGTTCGTGTCCTCACAGTATGGGTTGCTGGTGCTTCAGTGGGTTACTGAAGAATCTACAGGGGGTTTTTTTTTTTGAAAACTTGAACATCTTAACATTGTCTGAAGTGCTTTAATCTTGGAAAGCTGCCATTTTACTAAAATCCAAGTTGGGTGTTTTGTCATGTGTATTTGCTTGTTGGATGCCCAAGTGATTTACAAAATAAAGTGACTTGCCTCTTATGCCTGTGTGTGGTCGACTGCTTAGATGTTTTGTATAAACAACTGCAATTTGTAATGTAATTGGGCTGTAGGATGCATCTAAAATGAGCTCTGAATAAACTACCTTTAGCAAGAGAAATTGTAGGCGTTTAAACCATCTTGCTCCTGGAGTGTCTTTCTCCAACTCAAACACTACATGAGCCTCAACTGAACAGAGTCTTAATGTGCAGCTGAACAGCTCTGCAGTAGACTAAGACGCTTCTAGAACAAAAGTGTGTGTGTGTTGGTCTGTGGGGGAAGTAAAGCGAATTGAAAATGAGTTGGCTGAGTTTTGAACTGCTCATGAATAAAGTTGATTTACTGGGTTTTTTTTTCAAACTAGAGGGTAAAAAAAACAGCACTGACAGCATTTTTCAGGGCTAAATGTATTAGATATTTATCATATTGGTTGTATTTTTGAAAGCATGTGATTTTTTGTTGCAGCTGAATGGAGGTAGAGGACAGCTACAATCATTCAATGCAAGCAGATTTCCACAAAATTTTGCACGAAACCTTTAGATGTACATCAGCCATGACAACCCATCAGACAAATCTTTGAGATTCAGGATTCTCTTGTACAGTGTCCAGTAGCTGTTAAAATGCTCAGTCCATCAGTCAGCTGTAAAGATACGAGCTGCTATATCATCAAGTAACCAGTCCACACCTGTCAGCAGGTTTGCGCCGGTCACCGCACTGCATCCCACAATGCACCAGTGATGAGTCTTTATGTCATCAAGGGCTAAAACCTATGACAACAAAAATGAATATAACCAAATTTACTTATTACTCACAGTTGTGGCGTGCCATGCAGGAATGGTTTGTAAGATTATCGATTACTGCTCATCTTACCTCTCGTATGGCATCTTTTGTTAAAGCACCAGGCAGGTCCTGTTTGTTGGCAAAAACTAGTAGAGTGGCTCCTGCTAATCGCTGTTTAGGAGGAAGCAAAGTAACAATTAACCTGAATCATACACTTCATAGTGATGTGCTCTGAAGTAATGTGGATATAGAAATGAAATCTGGATCACTGGCAGCCTCACCTCCTCCAGTAATAAAACACTCAGCTCCTTCCTGCAGTCCTCCAGTCTCAGTCTGTCAGCACTGTCCACCACCCACACCAGTCCATCTGTACTCTCAAAATAATTCCTCCAGTACGATCGCAATGACTTCTGACCTCCCACATCCCAGATATTCAGATTAAAACTGCAACAAACATTACAAGAACAGCAAATAACTAACGTTTCATTAAAGGCAGGGATGGTGATCTTCTCCAGGAACATTTTTTGTTATGCTGGCTGAAAGTCTCTTCACATCCTGATAGCAATTGCTAAGTAAAATTGGTATAAATATATTTATACATCATCCGTGGAAGGTGCAGGACCATAAAATGTTCATCCAATCATTGCATTCGGTCTGAAAACATCTGAATGATTTTGGAGGGGGTGTGGCTTTGAAGAGGACTCTAAAAAGAAGGCGGGACCTTATATTTTCAAAGCTAGGTTGCTATTGCTAGCTTTTTAAATGTAAACAATGAAAACAGCTTGATGCATTTTAAACAAGTTCATTACGAATAAGGAAACCTTTACAAAAGCTACAACGTCCACACAGCTCATATTGAAAACCAGCCAGCCTTTGTTTTACCCTCTATGCTCCAGTGTCTTTATGTTGAACCCCAGCGTTGGAGAAATAGTGCTGACATCTTCGCCATTAAACTTTTTCAGAATGGTTGTTTTCCCAGCATTGTCAAGACCACTGAAAAGCAAATGTCAAGGATCCAACACAAATGATGAAGAGGCCTTTATACTGAAATCAAAAACAGAATACGTGCAGACGAGGAATGCAAATACTTTAACATGCTCCAAACAGATTACAACTGTTTAATCGTTTTTATCATTATGCATCTGTAATATCTGAACTCGTTCGTCATTAAAAGATAAAAGATAAAAGATAAAAGATAAAAGATACAGCATCAGCAGCCGCATCTCGCGCTCCTTGTGCTTCATCTTCTTCAAGATCGTAAGCAAACCCATCGTGAACGTCAAAATGTGAAGCACTTCAGCGGCTTTAGATCCGAAATAACTAATTAAACATCCAAATAACTAATTAAACATCCAAATAACTAAATAAACATCCGAAATAATTTTCTGATCTGAACACGCTTGCTTCCACAGCCGCTCTGAAAACAAGGAAGCGTTTCTTTGAGATGACGCGACATACTGATGCATGATTGGTTAGAAAATCTGCGTGTCGAACGATAGATTAACTTGATTGGCTGATACGCCTGTCGTTCAAACGTTCCCTTTTCCTATTGGCAAGGGGAAACCGCGGCGAGGGCGTGTCTGCATTTTGATTGGCGAACAAGCTGTCAGTCAAAACGTCCAGGCAACGCCCCTCCGCTGTAGTGCCGTCTGGTGTGCGTTTCCCAAACCCACGAAATCCTGATCTGAAGTCAGTTTAAACAATCAAATCCTGATCTGAAGTCAGTTTAAACAATCAAATCCTGATCTGAAGTCAGTTTAAACAACCAAATCCTGATCTGAAGTCACTTCAAACAACCAAATCCTGATCTGAAGTCACTTTAAACAACCAAATCCTGATCTAATCACTAAACAACCAATCCTGATCTGAAGTCACTTCAAACAACCAAATCCTGATGTGAAGTCACTTCAAACAACCAAATCCTGATCTGAAGTCACTTCAAACAACCAAATCCTGATCTGAAGTCACTTCAAACAACCAAATCCTGATCTGAAGTCACTTCAAACAACCAAATCCTGATCTGAAGTCACTTCAAACAACCAAATCCTGATCTGAAGTCACTTCAAACAACCAAATCCTGATCTGAAGTCACTTCAAACAACCAAATCCTGATCTGAAGTCACTTCAAACAACGAGGTAAACCAAACAACACAAACATTGAACCTGATTTCTTTAAATGGGACGCTCTGTGGTGATGTTTCCAAATATCACTTACTGTACAATAAACAATCAATGACTGCAGACACCATAATAACATTACTAATAACATTAGTGCAAACACACTGACTGAGAGAACAGACTCTGAACTCAACAGTAAGTTGCTTTTCATGTTATTCTTACGTTTCTGTTTGCATCAGCTTAACTGGAAACCCTGTGTGCTTTACTCAACAGTTTCCTCAGGACCAGTCTAAATAAACACACCTGAACCTTGAGCAGTTTTCAAGTGAATTTCAAGTGAATGTGCAGAAAAGCACTTCTGTAGGTGGAAGGCATTTCTAATATTTGATCTTATCTTGATATCTTAAAACCGATATCTTCATTTGTAAGTCACTTTGTGAATCCATTTATTCACATGATCTCTGGTCATATCTGTATACCTAAAGGCAGATTTAACACAATGTTATCGTGCTAAAACTGACTGTTGGTTGACAAGAAAAGTAACCCTGATTGATCGACTCTCCTCAGGTCTTATCACTAGCATGGGCTCACTGTTGGAGCTTTAGGAGTAAACTGGTTGACAACAATCAGATGAGCTGCTGATTTCAGAGCTGCAGGATGGGAATGGCCACCACCTGCATTACAGAAAACAAGGAAACAAGATTAACATCAGTAAAACCCACAGTTCCTGTCTCACTACTCCAGACATGCTTGAGCAGCTCTAACATTTCCCAGTTTGTGGAAAAACAACTGTCAAATGACAGACCCGGATAACAGTTTCAGGCTGTGAGAACATTACCCTAACGTTAATCAACGCAATGTTAAAAATGTTGTTTTGAACGGTCCAGTCATGTTCAAAGTGTCCAGTTTTTTAGATGTTCTTTTAACGTTATCCCTTGGTTACAAGAACCGTATTAAAACATTTTGTTAATTCTGTAGTGTCTTTAAAACGTTTCACTAACAACTTAAAAACAACATTTTTAATATAGGATATATGAAAGGTTTACTACGTTACTGCAGGAACGTTTCTGATACCTCTGAGAGAACGTTTAGAGAGCATGAGCCAATGTTGTGGGAACGTTTCACTAACAACTTTAAAACAACATTTTTAATATAGGATATATGAAAGGTTTACTACGTTACTGCAGGAACGTTTCTGATACCTTTAAGAGAACGTTTAGAGAGCATTAGCCAATGTTGTGAGAACGTTTCACTAACAACTTAAAAACAACATTTGTAGTACAGGATATATGAAAGGTCTACTACGTTACTGCAGGAACGTTTCTGATACCTTTAAGAGAACGTTTAGAGAGCATTAGCCAATGTTGTGAGAACGTTTCACTAACAACTTAAAAACAACATTTGTAGTATAGGATATATGAAAGGTTTACTACGTTACTGCAGGAACGTTTCTGATACCTTTAAGAGAACATTTAGAGAGCATTAGCCAATGTTGTGGGAACGTTTCACTAACAACTTAAAAATAACATTTTTAATATAGGATATATGAAAGGTCTACTACGTTACTGCAGGAACGTTTCTGATACCTTTAAGAGAACGTTTAGAGAGCATTAGCCAATGTTGTGGGAACGTTTCACTAACAACTTAAAAACAACATTTTTAATATAGGATATATGAAAGGTCTACTACGTTACTGCAGGAACGTTTCTGATACCTCTGAGAGAACGTTTAGAGAGCATGAGCCAATGTTGTGAGAACGTTTCACTAACAACTTAAAAACAACATTTGTAGTACAGGATATATGAAAGGTTTACTACGTTACTGCAGGAACGTTTCTGATACCTCTGAGAGAACGTTTAGAGAGCATGAGCCAATGTTGTGAGAACGTTTCACTAACAACTTAAAAACAACATTTGTAGTACAGGATATATGAAAGGTTTACTACGTTACTGCAGGAACGTTTCTGATACCTCTGAGAGAACGTTTAGAGAGCATGAGCCAATGTTGTGAGAACGTTTCACTAACAACTTAAAAACAACATTTTTAATATAGGATATATGAAAGGTCTACTACGTTACTGCAGGAACGTTTCTGATACCTTTAAGAGAACATTTAGAGAGCATGAGCCAATGTTGTGGGAACGTTTCACTAACAACTTATAAACAACATTTTTAATATAGGATATATGAAAGGTCTACTACGTTACTGCAGGAACGTTTCTGATACCTTTAAGAGAACGTTTAGAGAGCATGAGCCAATGTTGTGGGAACGTTTCACTAACAACTTAAAAACAACATTTTTAATATAGGATATATGAAAGGTCTACTACGTTACTGCAGGAACGTTTCTGATACCTCTGAGAGAACGTTTAGAGAGCATGAGCCAATGTTGTGGGAACGTTTCACTAACAACTTAAGAAGAACGTTTGCATTACAGAACCTGCATCCACCACCTGCATTACAGAACACAAGGAAACAAGATTAACATCAGTAAAACCCACAGAGAACCTTCAGACAACATTAAGGCAGCCCTGTTGACGTTTCGCAGACCGACACCGCACCTGCGGGAGCGCGTGGCGCTCGGTGACAGGAATCCCCGGTGTTTTCGGGAAGTCAGGAGGTGGACCGTGACGTCAGCAGTCTAAATACGGTCAAAGCCCTGCCGGAAGCGATGACGACCTCCCGCTCCGCTAACCGGGCCATTTAAAATAATACGAAACCGAAAACTTGAACCCGTCCCTTCATTGCGTCACCCCGTGAAAAGAGTTGCTGGCTCACTTCACCGCCTACTGCGCGCATCACCGCGGACGGAAAGTTTAAAGCGGCACCGGGCGCGTCGGGTCCCAGACGATCCGTGCTTTGCTTTTGTCCCCGTTCACAATTTGCATGTGCAAATCTTTGCTGTGCCCATTTCTGATTTGTTTCTAAATTGCACTTGAAAGCGACAGCAGGGCGCATCCGTGTATCCAGAAATGCCTGTTGCCTTCATGGACAACTTTGACCGAGGAAGCCCCGTCTCTCTGAGCGACTCCCAGAGCCCTCAAGACTGGGTAGGAGACGCGTTTATGAACGATTTCATTGCATGAGTCCCGTTATATGAGCGTTATGTATTTATTGTGCATCTGTGTTTGTGATCGGATGGTGCGCGTCTGAAGCGCACGGCGCAACCGGAGCACCAGCACCAGCGCAGAGAGAAGAACAGAGACGCGGCCCGCAAGAGTCGAAGAAGACAGACGGAAAAGGCAGACGTGTTACACAAGGTCGGTGTCGTGTTGTGAACCGCTTTCTGTCTCTCCCTCTGGGAATGTATTTTTTAATGCCTAGATTGAACGCCTGGGTCACACAGACGCAAACATGGGTAACCAAGACGTTTACCAACTACATTAAACCTGAGCTAACGGGGAAGAATACATCTATGGCATTTAATAGGAATACATTCATGCATTTGGCAGACGCTTTTATTTAAAGCGACTTACAGTGCATTCGAGGTATAGTGGTGTGATCTCTGTGTGTGTCCCTTTAGAATCGAACCCACAACCTTTGAGTTCCTAGTGCAATGCTCTACCTGTTGAGCCATGCTTATTTCCACATTTACTAACACAGTTAAAATGAAATGAAATGTATTAGTTCACATTAGTTAATGCGCAATGAGCTGACATGAGTGAACAATAGAGTTTGTATCAACTAACATTAACAAAGACCAAAGACTAATAAATGCTGTAAAAATATTAGTTAATGCATTAACTAATGTTAACCTGTGAACCTTACTGTGCTCCAAATATGTATCGTACTGTTTTTCTTTTGGGAAACCGCATATGCATTTGGGAAACCGCATATGCAGTTTCAGCAGTATGTGCATTTCCTAGAAATCAAAGCCATTCGTTACCAGCAGAGCTGCAGGAACACTGTTCTTATAATAAACATTTGTTATTATTGCAGAGTTCAGCCACATAACCTTTGCTTTTATATTTACTTTGGATTATGTTATGTCGTCCTGCAGTAGAGGCATAGCGCAGAATCGTCCCTTGGTGTGTGTTTGAAACAGTGTAGATTCTCTGTACTCTGGAGAATAGTTTTGATATGTGTTTGTTACTTGGTTGTTTGTATGTGACTGAAAGTAAGATTGTTAGTGTTGCACAAGTCTTCCCTTGAGACAGGCAATTCAGAGAAGTGAGTGGGACAGATCACAGTTAACTGGGGTTTTAGGTAACATAACACATAACACAATTTATTATATAATAATATTTGTATAATATACATTAATAGTATTTATTTTAGTTTTCTATATAACATAATGTAAATTAAAACGTATATGAATACAGTCAACTGTTATACACCCACAGCTCTTACTCGTCCCTTTCACTTTCTCTTTCCCTCTTGCTCTGTACACACACCGGACTTTCCCCATTGTATTCAACAATCTAATCACGTCTGTTTTCAGAGCTCGAGGGACTCGATAGTTTTGTTTTTTTTACCCTCAGTTAGTTTTGTGTGTGTCTCTGTGGTTAGTGTCTGCAGCCTGAATGTTTGTCTCAGAGGTCAAACTGCCCTCAGCTGATCTCAAACTTCTCTTGTGTTACCGTTTTATGTTTTATGTCACATTTTAACTTCCATTTGATTTCATTTCAAGAGTATATTAAAGTCACTCTACTAACCTCTTATTTTGTATCATGTAGGAGCTCCAGGCTCTGGAGCGCTCCAATGCCGCATATGTGAAAGAAATCGCTGAACTGAAGAAAGAGTTACAGATGTATACTACTACTTTGGAGCAGCATGAACCTCACTGCACTAAGCTCTGCCCGTGTGGACCATCAGTACCCATTACTCTACAGGAAGGTCCATCTACAACGGCACCACCTCCCTTAGATTTCACCTTTGACCCTGATCATAACCCCTTGCCAGACCTTGCATTCTTGTCGGGCTCTCCACATAATTCAGAGGACTTGCCTCTAACAGATCTCCTAGACAGCAGTGACTGGCCTTCCTGGGACTCTCTGAATGGTGATGGGTACCTGCAGCAGTTTTAAAAAACACAACAAAGGAGGGCAGCTGGGGCCTGCCGGTTAGAGAGTCAGACTCGTAACCAGAAGTTTGCTGGTTCGGTTTTCCAATGCTGTCAGGAAACAACTGAGGTGCCCCTGAGCAAGTGACGCAGTGCTGCCCACTGCTCCAGGTGTGTGTTCACTAATGCAGTGTGTGTGCCTTGACTGGACCAGTTAAATACAGAAGACGGACTCTGAGTATGGGTTGCTATACTTGGCCTGGACACCATTTTATTTTATTTTTTCAGACAAATTGTTATTTGGTGACATGCTTTATACACTACAACATAAAGCACAGCCGCCGAGAGCCTTTCATTGTGTTTATTTACAAATGGTGCTTAAAACATCCCCGTAAAGGTGTGAATATGTTGCTTATGTTGTCATTTCTTTCAGCTGTATATGCGGATAAAAGTATTTAATTCAAGCCATTTTATTTAATGTACATATAAAGACCATGGCCAGATGTTGACCAGCAGTGTTTGTTTAATGCATTTTGATTCGTATGTTTGGAATGATCATATTTTATAAATTATATTTTAATATCTTCTATATTACGTGTTTTGTTGGTAAATCATGGCATGGTATGCCATCTATTTTCTCCAAGCAGTTAGGGATGGTCTAAAACGCCCATAACATTCAGCACGACTTGTAATAGTCTTAACAGATAGGTCAGCAACACGTCGATATCAAACGATATCACAACAATAATGCAAGAATGAAGAAGGGACGATGGCCAGCCTGACGGTGCCAAAACGCGACCGTGTCGGCCAGAGAGGCGAGAAAAGACGTGGAAAAACAGCTGATCAAGACACGGATGAAATGCACTAAACATACAGCTGTATTTATAGCTCGGTAGGATGCAGTCGTAACATCGCGATGCCTCGCCGTGGGGCGCGTATTGACGCGAGTAAATAAATAAATAAGAGACGCGGCCACCGCGTCATCCGCAGTGTGTAGCATCGCCACCCGAAAAACGACCGACACCGACTGCTGGGGACTAGAGAAACGGGAGGAGACGATCTGCGGTCTGAAGGGGACCATCGGGGGACCATCATCATCTTGTCGTGTACCGGAGGAAGAGGAGGCGGGTATCGGCGCACGTTTGAAGCGGTTCATCCCCGCCCTGCGCGGACCGAACCCGTCCGACCGAACGACACCGGGATTAATAGGGGGACACACAGATCACCTCAAACCAGTACGTGATGTGTCTGTGCCCGGGTAACGGGGCTGTGTGACCGGGCTTCGTCTGTTCGGTTTCGGTACGGAATGATCGGCCCGCGATGGTTTTATAGCGCAACGATGATTGCAGATCGGTTCCGCTTTACGCCTCGGATCTGTCAATAGTTGAACAGAGATCAGATTCAGGCCGATGACTTTCTGACGGCAGAGAGATCCCTGTAGGAGAAATTCATGCTCAGTTCCTCTTCATTGAGATAATAATTATTCATTTCAGGTCTCGATCCGGTTTCGCTGCGGCCACATTTAGGAGTTCAAGTGCGTCAAATTTACGGAGCCTCCGCCGTCCCTCCATCCCTCCATCCATCCGGGTTAGGTAACCCGTATCTCCAGCCTATCCTTGCGCCATCCTCTGACTTTATAAAAACCTATTGACTCAGTAACAAGGTTATAGGAGACTGTCCTCGCCATTGGCATCTTCTTCCAGCGATGGAGACCCCTACGAAGCTGCCTCCGTCCAGCCCGTCCTCACCGACCACGGGCTTCTCCGTACCGAGCGCGGAGAAGGTGGACGGCTTCCCCCGCCGCTCCATGCGCCGCGCCCGGCAGCGACGGTCCCACAGCTCCTCTCAGTTCCGCTATCAGAGCTCTCAGGTGGAGCTGAGGAAGCTGCCCTTGCTCAGAGGTACGTTTCTCCAGAGGGACGTGTGGTGATCGGTTTGTAACGAAGGGTTATTGGCTGAAAAAATGCCAATATATTGATTTTGGGGCAGCACACCCGTTTGGAAGGTGACCCGGCTAACCATTTTACGTTGTAAGAACGTTTCCCAAACGTTTCCATTAAGCGACAAAATGTTAAACATGTTGTTTTGAGAGTTTTGGGAATGTCCGAAACGTCCAGTTTTTAGATTGTGTTGGTATTAAAACATTGCTGAAACGTTTCTAAAATGTTCCACTAAAAACTTAAGTATCACATTTCTGATATAGGATGTAGGACGTTAGAAAAGGTTCAACTATGTTACTGCAAAAACATTTTCAGGTACCTTTGACAGAACTCTTGAAGAACATTAGACCATGAGAACGTTCCCTGTTATGAAGAAGATGAAACTGTATGTTGATGAACCTTCATCCATATGAAGTGTCTGAATCTTCAGAGAAGACAGCTGGACTGTTTATTTACATGCTTCATAACCTCATAACATCCACATGCATCAAGGCATGTTTCAGTGAGCTTGTAGTCATGGCCAAGTTTATTGCTTCATTGGTTAGTTAGGAAACCCTAATAGTTTAATGTCAATGAGATCAGCATTTTGTTACTTAATGAAAACGTTACAGAAATGTTCTTACAACCTAAAATTGCAAGCTGGGCAGTCACCCACCTGAAGTGAGCCTCTATACAGAACATATCAGTGAGCAATGAAATAATCTTTCTTTATATGAAGTACATCAATGATAAAACTTCATAACAAGGACCTCAGAGAGCTCAGATAAAAAAATGACAAAAGTACTTGCATAATTAACACGATGCAGAGAATGGTGATGAATGAAGTCATAAATAATCATTTGAGATGCAGAAGACCTGTTCTGGAGAGTCACCATGTGAGTGTTAATGTGTTAATGTTTGTGGAATAATGAATAGACATGTAGCAATTTCCTGTCTCAGTTTTCCGCATCTGTTAGACACTCAATTTCTTTCACGACTTCATGATTCACACTCCATCAGGATGTGATTCATTTGGACTCATACGGGAATCATCTGAGTGACATTTCCAGTGAAGCAGGATTCAGTGGTACCCGCTCTCCATGAACCACTCCAGCTGAGGGTATGTGCCAGCTGGTGTGTCACAGGGGTCCGGACTGAACCTCTGCATCCAGCTGACCTGTTTTCACTCATTCACATGAACTGAGACAAATCTCCAGTGTTAAAGGTAGGGTAGGTACTTTAAGAGAGTAAGCATAAGCCATGCCCCTGCCAACATTATGTGGAGGTACGCAAATAAATAGTCTGACAGGCAAGTAGGACATTCAAACATTTAGTGGTCCTCCGCCTTCCACAGAAGCTATAAATGTATAATGTATTTAGACCACTTACTTAGTGATTGCTATCAGGATGTGAAGAAACAAACATGTTTCCGGAAAAGAATCACCTGCCCTGCCTTTAACTTCTAGAGTCTTTTTTACTTTCACTAAACGTGACGTATTTTATTCCAGCTCTGTCACTGTAGGTTAATTTAGCTTTGGCTTTTTTTCTTAAACCACAACTGTATGAAAAGCACAGGTCAGTTCTGGTCCAGTTCTGTGGGCCATTTTAATACAAATAATATCTTAAAACTTCTGACAAATGCTGGTAATTAAAAAGAGCACTTGGATTGACTCGGATTTGAGTTCCTGCATGATAAAGGAGGATTACTCTCAGTTTCCAGATTTTCCTGTAATCATATTTGATTTTCAAAAACCAATAACCTGATCTCACCGGAAAGGGCTGTTTTACGAGTTGGCGATTTCTTATGAATTTGTACAATTTGAGACATACAAAAACGTACGTTTTTCAGGAAAGAAGCAAGCCTGAAGATGCACCCCAGCCCACCTCTAAACCCAGCCCAACTATTATTGGGGCAAAAGCAGGTTGTACGAAAACGTACAGATGAGGTCATTTGAATTGATACGAATTAGCCATGAAATCTCTCATACGTGAAAGAGTTACAAATTGCCATGAGACTGTGTTAAAAACCAGCAGCATAGCCATTACATAAATCCTTCTGCTTGTTCAGTACAATGAAAGATGGCACTTTCAAATATATCAACAAATTTATTTATTTTTTCAACAAATGTTTGATTTACAGACCTTATAATGTGAACCTCAGTAGAAAAATAGATGCGTGCGTTTACTCTGTGCTTCAGCAGCCTGGTGCTGCTTTTTATGTGTGTCAATGCAGAATTACAGGGTTTGTAATGTAGACCTGCTACTTATATAAGCTCCATTACTGGAACAGCATGTTTCGATGTGACATATATAATGCCGTTTAAACAAGATTAGCTTAGTGGAGCACAGCAGACATCACCTGACGTAGTGCCTCTGACTGCTTGTTTGCTCTGAGGCGGTGAATTTACGTTCATGAGATGTTTGTGTGTGTGTAATAGAGACCAGGTGAAGAATAAAGAACAGCTGAGACACCCTATCAGTCCAAAACATGACCTGAATCTTTAATCGCTTGACCAGTGAAAATATGGAAACAGTACGATCGCAAACATTTTTGTGTGCTCTTCCATAAAATCGTTAAAAGATAAAAAAGTTGCGAATTGTTTGAGATTGTGTTGGATATTTCTTCCACTTCAGTAGTCACTTGATTTCTTTTGTGAGTTTGTGAGTGTCTGTAAAAATCTGTTACTGCCGGAGGGAGAGTCTTCCACATGGACAATGAGCAGCTCAGATCTTTGTACCTCTGTTCTCTGGTTCTTTAACTAACCTCTGATTTCAAAACATTTTACAAATTGTGTACAATTTTGAAAATACAAACATATTTCTGTTGGGTAAGATTCGTATGCAATGCAAATGATTTATAATTTGTAAATTCTGTTTCTTTTTGCTTTAGGTATGTTTGCTCATGGTTGGCTATGCCAGCGTTATTGAATCTGTTTGTAAATCTGTTAGCGTATTGCTACAGTGTTAGATTTTGTGGTTGTGAATTAATATTTCAGGGTGAAAATCTGTCTATTTCTGTTTAAGAAACTGAGTTTACTGATGTGGGCTATATGTATCTGCCTGCTTATTCCTATGGGGTCCAGCTGGTCAGGAATGGTGTAAGGTTACAGTGCACAGAAGGCCTTCTCTCTCTCCGGCCTCCTCTGATCGATAAAGAGGGAGAGAATAAGAGAGGGAGTGAGACAGGGAGAGAGAAAAGAAAACCGAGCATTAAAGATAGAGAGAGTGAATTGGATAAGCATGTAAAACAGTAAGTGGAGGAGCAATGACTGGCCGTAGAGTGCTGTAGAGTACAGACGGGGAATTAAAGGGACAGTTCACTCAAAAATGCCTAAATATTTTCCCCATTATTTACTCACTCTCGTGTCATTCCAAGCCTGTGTGACTTTTTACCTTCTGTGAAACACAAGAGAAGATATTTTGAGTGTGTTTAAGCTACACATTTAATCAGTATGTGTGTTCTCTGAGAATCGAACCCACAACCTTTGGGCTGCTAATGCAAAGCTCTGCCAGTTGAGCTACAGGAACATTATAGTGCTTTTGCTGTTACTGATATTAGAAAAATAATGTAATAATAAGTGTTCATTCTTAGAGCATCAGAACTTTCTGGTGCTTTTTACTAAGCACGGTTTTAGTGGTACTGCTAATTTGTTTATACCATAATGTGTTTTTCTTAGCAGAGCTGTCACCATCATTAATAAAACTGTGAGAGCAGTTATGATACGGGAAACGCCAAATTGCAGTCTTTGGGATTTATTAGGATGCTTTTAGTTTTTGTTTTGCTGTTACCTTCTCTGATTATTATCATGGTATCTGAGAAACAGAAAATCAGATTTGATTTAAAAATCATTTCACATCCTCAGAAAGTCTTGTGTCGAAACTCTCTGATCTTGAGGATGTTCCTGATTTTGCTGCAGGTTTTTTGTTCAGTTGTTTTCATGGTTTACCAGACGCGGTTTTGGTGACCCAGAATTACAGGAACTGAGTTTGCCACCCAAACAGTAATAAACTTTTAAACCAGAAAGAGTTTCCTCAATAAAAACCCTCTGTCACAGGAAAGACCTAAAGAGAGAGAAAGGGAGCATGAGGAGAGCTGGGCAGAAGGATGACATCATCTCTTCCCTGCACTGTTTTCTTTCCCTGTGTGTGAATCTCCCTCGTGTTCATGTCACACTGTTGTTTATTGGCTGCTCTATATTTAGCACCTTTGCATTTGCGACTCAGCAGTGTGTTTAATACAGTGATGACAGTTCTAACCGGAGAGATAACCATCATTTAACACATCATAACCAAATGGTTTTTGCACAGGCATGTTATTATTGGAATGTTTCTAGTATTTCCAGCTAAAATTCTGTGTTACCGTATCTTCTCCAGTTTCCTCATTCTCTTACTTTTCTCTGGACAGATCAGCTGTTCTGTTCTGACTGCTGTGACTGTGTCATGCTCTGCTGGACCTCATCCTCCCCTCTGATTGCTACAAACACACACATTTGCATAGGTGGTTTACTGGGACTCTCCATAGACGTAATGATTTTTATTAAAAAACACCATTTACTATGTTTTTTTAAAGCCATTTGGTTTATGAGGACACAAGAAGTGTCCATGTTTACATCATTATACACATTTGTGTCGTTATAAACCACATACTGTAATCCAGTCCACAAACACACATGTTAGGTTTCTATACTTTGTGGGGACTTTCCACAGACATAATTACTGTTATACTGTACAAACTGAATATTCTGTCCCTTAACCCTCACACTAAACCTAACACTCACACCTTTTTACATTTTAAAAAGCACATCATTTAGTATGTTTAATAATCAATTTCTCTCATGTACACACGCATGAGACTTATTTCGTCACATCTCACTCTCTTATCCTTCAGCAGTCTTTGTTTTCTTCTCCTGTTTGTTTCTTTCTCAGAGATGTCTTTCTCTCTCTGTTGACCTTACCTGTCTTATTCCCCCCTCTTGATCTGAGACAGACTGTGAAGGTTAAGATAAATCCATATCCTTAATTCTTAATGAACTGTAATTGTGTGATGTGGCATGCTGGGACTGCAAAAATAGAGAAACTGTGAAACATTTCATATGCAGAAGTCCAGGAACAGTGAGGCATGTAAGCTGTGGGAGTGTTTGGATGAATGAAGCGGATTGTCATGGTTTTCATGGCTTGAGAAACTGAAGGAAGAAACTCCACAGAGAGGCCAAGACAGCGCAGGGTTACAGATAACAGCCTCTAATCATGTTAGCACCAGACACCTCCGCTTGTTTCTCATTAACATCCCATCCATCCACTTAAAAAATCCACATGAGCTAAACTGGGTATTTATTTTACAGTTTAAGAGTTTGAAAACATAAAGATACAGTTTCCATTAAGTAATAAAATGTTATTCCAGGAAAGTTCTATGTCGTATAAACTTTATTGCTCATTATTCATATTCACATTACTCATATTTCATAGCGTTGTAACTTTTTTAAAATGTTCCACTAACAATTTAAGAATAACATTTTGGATATATATGATATATAACGTAAGAAAGTGTTACTGCAACAATGATTTTTGATCATTTAAGAAAACTTTTAGAAAACGTTAGCCAACATACTATTCTCACTGGCCAACATTTTTAAACGTTAGCATATATAATTCTTAAATTATTAGTGGAAAAAAATGTTTCAAAAATTTTACAGAATTTTTAAAAAGTTAATAATATTAATATTAATAAATATTAATACAACATCTAACAAACTGGACATTTTGGACATTCCTGGAACATTCAAAATAACCTTTAAATGTTTTTGTTACTTAATGGAAATGTTAGGGAAGCGTTCTTACAACCTAAAACTGTTGAATTGATATCTGGATGCGTCTGAAGTTCTGTTCTGATCTCATGAGTCTGTCTGCTCTCATCCCTCTCTCAGACGCTCAAGTGGTAGAACTTCATGACTTGTTTTGCAAGAAGCTTCAACAGTGTTGCGTGCTGTTTGACTTTCTGGACTGTGTGGCCGACCTGAAGGGGAAGGAGATCAAACGCGGGGCACTGAACGAGCTGGTGGAGAGCGTGGCCACCAGCCGTGGAGTCCTCATCGAGCCCCTGTACCCAGAGGCCATCAAAATGGTGAGACGGATCATGAAAGAAACAGAGGACCCATCTAACAGGGAACAATCTCAGAACATTGGCCAATGTTCTCAAAAGTTCTCTCAAAAGTTTCTGCGGTAATGTTAGTAGAACAATTTAAATGTTATATATCATATCAAAAATAAAATCTTAAAGTTGTTAGTGGAACGTTTTAAAAACATTACAGAATTAAAAAGTTTGAATAACGCTTTTAAAACCAAACAGTAACGTTAATACAATGTCTAAAAATCGGGACATTTCGAACATTCATAGAATTTTCAAAATATCATTTTTAACGTTGTTAATGGAAATGTTCTTTCTACCTAAATGTGTTAGCTGTGGAGGCAGATAAGAAGAAGGGGATCTCAGTTCTGTGAAGTGCACTTAAAGACTCTGAAGCATTTATGTTTCCCGGTGTTTAGCTACATTAGCTCTGAATGTAGCCGATTATAAAAACACCCTCATTAGAAAGCGATTGATTTTTTGTTAACCAGCTCACTTAATGCTTCGATGTCAAATGCGTGGCATTGTTTTAAGATAGTTCCATAGTACTGCTAAGGTTTATTAATTACTTGGTACCAATGCTAAAATATGAAAGTACCATAATGTTAATATCACAATAACATGATAGCACGGTACTTTTTGAAGAGAGTTAACACATACAGTAAAGTGAGAGGGCAGCAATTTAATATGACGCCGACGGCATTGATTTATTTGTTTGTTCTGTGTTGTATTACGCTCTGCTGTAAGGAGGCAGTGGTCTTACATCCCCCTGACTCTCATTCACTCTTTTTCTGCAGATCTCAGTGAACATTTTCAGAACTCTCCCACCCAGTGAGAACCCAGAGTTTGACCCAGAGGAGGATGAACCCGCTCTGGAAGCGTCCTGGCCACACTTACAGGTACAAGCACATTTTTACATTTCTATACCCTTACATTAACACACTGTAACACATTTTAACACTCGCATCATGGCGTGAAAAAGTGGTCTGAGTTTTATACAGGGTGTATCTCAGCTGAGATATCATTTTCTCTCTCTTTCTCCTTTCTGTTTCATCATCTAGTTGGTGTATGAGTTCTTCTTACGGTTTCTTGAGAGTCCAGATTTCCAGCCTTCTCTTGCCAAGCGCTATGTGGATCAGAAATTTGTTCTGCAGGTTTGTTTGTAGTTTATAGCAAATGAGGTTCCTCATACCTGGAGAAAGCCAGCTAACAGGGTTCTCTCAAAGTTCACAAAAATGGTCTTGCAGTAACGTTAGTAGAAAGTTTATTAAAGTTATATATCATATATATCAGAAACATTATTCTTGAAATAGTTAGTGATGACAATGTTTTGAACTTTCCTAGACCGTTTTTCTTACCTAATGGAAACAACCTAAAATTGTTCCAGGAACATTTTTTAATTCTGTAACATTTTTAAAAGTTCCACTAATTACTTCATATATTTTGATGTATATTGTATATAGTGTTATACAGTGTTTTGTAGTGTTCATTCATGTTACTGCAAGAATGTCTTTTGACAACTTCAATAACATTCTCTCCAAGTGTTAAGACATATGACTGGTACTTTAAATAATGTGTAAAAACACTGACTATTTATGTGTGCGTGTGGTTGCAGCTGCTGGAATTATTTGACAGCGAGGACCCCAGAGAGAGAGAATATCTGAAGACCATTCTGCACCGTGTCTATGGTAAACTCCTGGGCCTGAGGGCTTACATCCGCAAACAGATCAACAACATCTTCCTCAGGTCAGATGCAGTAATATACACACAAAACATGGACCCCATTACATGATAACACACTGTTCTTTATTCATACTTAAAACATCTTTATGTCTGTTTGAACTCTGCAGGTTCATTTACGAAACTGAGCGTTTCAATGGAGTCGCCGAACTCCTGGAGATTTTGGGAAGGTAGATATTTATTCCCACCTTCATAATAGAAAGAATGCGACATTTGTGTGCTGTTTGTTTTTATTCCATGACGGAACATTTTTAATAGATGAACTGCCTTTAGAAAAAACACTTTAGCTTTCACTTTTCACTTTTCACAAATCTTCTGTCAAGTGCTGTTACATAGCAAATCAATAGACGTAAAAGTCTTACATTTCAATTGTAAGACAGATCCCTATGATTTATTCATTGTATCAAGTGTTGTAAAGTACAGATATCTTATGACATTTGAACTCTCAATTCAGAGCAGTAAAAATTATAGTGTATAATTTCATGCTGATTCCTGTGAGATGCTTCACGCTTAAGCAGAAACCTCAAACATCAGCGCTCGCCGCATGTGTCCACTGCGTGTTCCGCAGTTATGTTGCACGTCTGTGGCGCGTCCGGCGATGTATTTCATGGCCATGTTGTCAGCAAACGGCTACTGCTTCGTCTATATGGTTCCATGTTCGATCCAATCAAAATGGTGCTTTGGAGCGTGTTTAACAGCATAAACAAAGCAAACCTTTGACAGAGAGATAGGGGGAGAGAGGGAGACAGGAACAGGCGAAGGGATGAGTCAGAGTGTTGGGGATGGAGATCTAAATTCAGGTTGATGCCAATTGTATTTATAGCACCTCCCACCCACACATCTCTCTGATCACTACTGAGAGAGAAAGAGAGAGAGAGGGAGAGAGAGCTATAAAGTTAGAGAGGGAAAAGATAAGATAAGAGGTAAAGTGAAGAGATGTGCGGAAGGAAATCGACAGAGAGAGAATGGAGGAGATTGAATATGTAAAGTGAGAGAGAGAGAAAGGAGACAGGGAGGATGGTAGACTGAGAGAGAGAGAGAGTGAGAGAGAGAGAATGGAGTGGAATGGAATTAAATAATAAGCAGTGGCAGGAATAGACTGAGAACAAAGATAAAACTAAACAAATGAGAGGAAGAGAAAGAACTGGAGACAGTCTGAACGAAAGTAAGGATGGGGGGTTTGCGGGAATTAGCTGATGAACAATAATGTGATGAATGAGTGTACAGAACCTCATCAAAACTGATACTAATCCAACTGATACTAATCCTGTTTACTCTTCCTTTGCTCTTTTCCGGCTCTTGCTCACTCCTCCTCTGTCCTCTCCTTCTTTCTCCCATCTGCTCCTTCTCTCATCTCCTCTCCTTCTCTCTTCTCCTCTCCTTCTCTCTACTATAAACTCCTCTCCCCTCTTCATCTCTCCTGTCTGCTGCTCTTCTCTCCAATCCTCCACTCTCCTCCTCACTCCTCTCCTCCTCTCACCTCTCCTATCTGCTTCTGCTCCCTTCTCTCCTCTCTTCTCCTCTCCTCCTCTCTCCTCTCCTTTCTGCTTCTGCTCCCTTCTCTCCTCTCTTCTCCTCTCCTCCTCTCTCCTCTCCTTTCTCCTCCAGTATCATAAATGGCTTTGCTCTGCCCCTCAAATCAGAGCATAAGCAGTTCCTGGTGAGGGTCCTGATCCCCCTGCACACTGCCAAGTCTCTCTCCATTTTCCATGCGCAGGTTAGAGTCGGTCTGTTTTCAATCTGCTTCCCACCTCCACACCTGCTCCTCTTGTTCATTTGTAAGTAGGACATTCAGACCCTCAGTTGAGTTTTGCGCCCTCGTCGTTGACAGACAACCAAATGTGTTTATATGAACAGCTGAACTCATGAATGGATTTTAACAGGATAACTTACCACAAGAGGGCACTAAATACTGACTAAAACTTATGTCAGATACAGTGGCCCCAATAAGCATCTGGACACGTAAAACAACAGGCCACTCAAAAATACAAGTTCTGTCATTTTAAACAACTTTTACACGTTAACCAACATTCAGAGAACGTTTTCTGTTTGCTGGGAAGATTTCTTTTTTTGTGCCTGTTATCTAATGTGCAATAAATATAAAATGCATATATTTTAAGTTTGGCTGAAGTGTCCAAATACTTACTGTACTACCGTGGTCCAAAAAACTCTAAGCCTGACTTATCATTGTGTGTACAGTACACAAAAATATGTGTGTGATTGCGTGTGATTATTTACACGTCTGTTGATTCTTGCACAATTTTGAGACGTTTATGTGTGACACTAACACTTCTTTAAAACTCATTAGCATATGTTATTCCTGAAGAGCCCTTTTGTAATCTTAATACTGCCTGTTTGTATGTCGATATGTGTGCCTGCTTGTGTGTGTGTTCTAAAATGCTTGCGCTGCGTTCCCACATTTTCCCTTTCTTTGTCAAAATCACCCCATCCATAATTCAGTGCCCACACTCCAGGCTGTTTATATTTCCTACTGCCCACCAGGGCATTGGGGCCTTTCCCAGGGAATGCCTTTGGTCGGACAGCCTTTTTTTATACGGCCTCCATAGAAACAGAGTCAGAGTGCAGCCAGACTGGTAATCACACTTCCCTCAGGGCTCCTCCAGAACATCACACACTTCCAGAAAGCTCTTATCGAGACGAAAGGCTAAATACCCACAGGAAAGAAAAGTCACAGATGAGCTCTCTTTAATATCTCAGTTATTTTTCCTAGCAACGAGATTAAATGGAGAGCAACTGGGAATTTAAGCTTAAGTCTCCAATGTCTCAGATATTTCTCTTGAGAAAAAAAGTAAAAGGCCTTTAGAGTTTCAGAAGAGATCTCAACAGTGTCTCAGACTAAGCTCAAGTGTTGCCAAGTCAAATGCAATCAAAAGTCAGAAATATTGAATTCATATAAAAAAAAAAAAAATAAAATAAAAAAAAATATATATTTTTTATATATATATATAATGTTAAAAAAACATTCTACTAATGTTACTGCAAGAACTTTTCTATCAGTTTGATAGAACGTTTAGAGAACATTAGCTCAAAATGAGAGGACTTGAGAAGGGAACTGAAATGAGAATGATTATGATGTTCTGGGGTTTTAAAAAAGAATGAGGGGCAGAGGAAACAACAGGAGTTCAGGGGCTCTCACCCCCTGGGAAAGATTGAGATTTGATGTGACATCAGCCCTTCCACACACACACCCTAATGTCTCACCCAGGCAACCATGCAGGGCTTCCTTGGTAACAAAAACGCACATGCACTCTTGACTACATCAAAGACACACAAACACACACACACACAAATGTTTGTGTAACCTCCCTTTGGAAAAACATCTTACTGGCTGTTTTTGTGTGTCAGAATAAGGATGCTATTATTTAGTTCTGTACAGTCTCAGTGGTTCAATGACACAGATGAAGTGTTTTTGGAGTCTATTATAATGTACGGTGTGATATTGTGACTCTTTTACTCTGCAGTAAACTTTAACTTTTCAACCTGGTGATCCTGTGTTATTATGAGTTTATAACAGACTGATGTATTGAAAAGAAAACTAAGCAGTGAACTAAGAAAGTGTGTATTTGGTTCATATGCTGAAATCACCCTGAATTAATGAGCTGCCATTCTTGGCAGGAGTTTCAACAATCCAGATAAAAGAGGAACTGGATTTGAGCGATCACACATGAAAGAAACCATGATTGCTCAATGAGGATCATCTCGTTTAGAGGTTTACGGTAATGCATTAAGGATATGGGGCAGTCCTTTCGCCACATCCCATCAGCTTGTTCTGCAGGTTTACAATAACCGTAGTGAAGTTTCCCCAGCTATCAGGGAACGTTCTCAGAATGTTCGGCTAGCATTCTTTAAAAGTTATCAAAAAGCATTCTTGCAGTAATGTTAGTAGAACTGTTTTAATGTTACTTACTTGTATATATATATATATATAAAAAAATATATATATATATACATACACACACACATATATATACATATGCACAAGTCTTTGAAGTCACATATACAGTGTGTAGGAGACCTGCAGATCTGGAGCGAGTGGTTTATTAAATCGTGTTTGTGCTCTTGTTTTGTGTAGCTGGCGTACTGTGTGGTGCAGTTCATGGAGAAGGATGCCACCGTTACAGAACATGCAAGTCCAGTTTAATCATGTCATGCAGAATTTCTACTATTAATAATAACATCATAATTTATGTGTTGGTCTACTTACTGCCCTTTACTAGATCATCCGTGGACTGTTGAGATACTGGCCCAAAACATGCACTCAGAAAGAGGTAAGAAAGGATGGAAAGACAGACAGACAGAGACAAGATAGATAGATAGATAGATAGATAGATAGATAGATAGATAGATGATAACCATGTTTGTCTCATTTTATACAAATAACAGGAAATTCTTTGTGGGCTTCTTATTAAGCACTTTTCTGAGTGTTTTTACCTGAAACTATTTGATAGTAAGACACTTATATCACAGTAAGGCAGCTTGTATATTCTTTTGGAGTGTGTTTGTTTATAATTCTGTCCCATGTCTTCAGGTAATGTTTCTGGGGGAGATCGAGGAGATCCTGGATGTGATTGAACCGTCTCAGTTTATCCGTGTGCAGGAGCCTCTGTTCAAGCAGATCGCTGCCTGCATCTCCAGCCCTCATTTCCAGGTCAGCTTCCTCCTCCACACTTCAGCAATACTCCCACATTCACCAGCACTATCTGCCTGTAATATCTGAAAACAGAAGATGTGATTAAAAGCACTTCATGAATGCGTCTGTCTGTGTACATCTCTCTCTTTCTCTCTCTCTCTCTCTCTCTCAGGTTGCAGAGCGGGCTCTGTATTTCTGGAATAATGAATACATTCTGAGTCTCATAGAGGAAAACTGTCCGGTCATCCTGCCCCTGGTTTTCGGCACTCTCTACAGAGTCTCCAAAGAGCACTGGAATCAGTCAGTATCTTTCTAACATGTCTTTTTCTCACTTTTTTAACTTTATATATAATATATGAAACATCTTTATTCTTAAGTTGTTGGAATGTTTTAAAAACGTTCAGATTTGAGCACTGATATAACCAAGCAATAACGTTAATACTAACTTTAATAATAATTAATAATAATTTTAAAAACTCTGCATTTTGAACATTTCTAGATATAACATTTTTAATGTATTTGGTTATTTAATAGAAATGTTATGGCAATGTTTTTACAATCTAAAATTGTTAGCCGGGTTGTTCATTAAAGAAAAGTTACAGATTGCAGATGCACAGACCAGTGAAACATTGCTTCCTGTCTCCTCTTCATGTAGGACCATCATCTCTCTTACCTACAACGTGCTGAAGACATTCATGGAGATGAACAGCAAACTCTTTGATGATCTCACCACCTCCTACAAAGTGGAGAAACAAAAGTGAGTACAGGGCTCAGGGCTACCGCCACTTGAGACGACACGAAAGTCATGTACAACACGTTTTACGTCTGTGATGTGACATTTCGTAGTGCATAAGAAGAAAATGGAAGGTGGGACTTTATTTCATGGGAGCTGATTGGATGATGAAAAGTGGGCATTTTATATCAGAATGGAACTAGATGGTTGGAAGGGAGGGGAGAAAATTTAGAGGTATTGGTAATGGCAGAGATGAAGGGTCAGTTCTGAGTTTGTGTTGACCAGTTCAGTTTTGTAGAAACATCAACCAAACAACTACACTCTTCTCCCTTTATCTCTCCTTCATCTCCTGATCTTGTTTTGTCCCTGTAGGGAGCTGAAAAAAGAGAGAGAGCGGGCCGAGCTATGGAGGAATTTGGAGGAGTTGCATGAGAGGCGTCTGCAGAGTCTTTCAGAGGCCAGCAGAAACCAGAAGAACCTGCAGGACAGAGAGAACATCGCCAGGAGCCAATCAGAGAGCAGCTCTGCCAACACCACCTAAAAACAAGCAGACCTACACGCACACAC
Source organism: Chromobotia macracanthus (assembly GCA_036877525.1). NCBI lineage: Eukaryota > Metazoa > Chordata > Actinopteri > Cypriniformes > Botiidae > Chromobotia > Chromobotia macracanthus. The sequence continues at coordinate 1,114,562 of JAZGTH010000065.1, forward strand.
GCAGCACTGTAAAACGCAGATTTATCAATAATTCTGACTTCAGAAGCAATCAGTGCCCCAATCACCTACTGATAACACACACAAACACCATGATCACAAGATCCAGACGGAGCACATATCCAAGAGGCTGTCCATATGTAGATATTTTACAAACACTGAAGCACACGACAAATGGAGTGAGCTCTAAAAGACGAGTACAAAACGAGCACTTCTCACAAGTGCGTCTTTCATAAGCTTTCACACTCGTCCCCTTTGCATCTTTTCGTTCGATTCGTACACACACCAGGATCAAAAACATGAACATGCGAAACACGCGCAAACACACAAACACGAGTGCATCGTTCACTACCATTATTTAAGAACTGGTTCTGATTCTCTCGGGCCCGAGCAGAACTCTTGTCAGCCGACCAACAGACTCATAATATCGAACACTGAAGAG
>JAZGTH010000065.1:1117500-1137500 GCA_036877525.1 Chromobotia macracanthus
ATAATTGTTCAAGAATGCTTGATAGAGCCGGTTTCATGCAGGATTTTATAGCTTTATGCAGTTTTCACCATGCAGTTTTATATAATATTGTATGCACTGTACTTCAGAATGGTGTACATAAAAGTGGTCTATGTCTTTAGTTCAGAATAGCTTTTCTGTTTTATTTTCTGAGGACGTCTGATATTGAGGGTTTTCTCTCACAGAATGCATGACTGCAGTATACGAGAACATTTGAACCCTTGTTAATCTCATCCATCAGAGACTCTTAATGAACCATTTTAAGGTGATTTCATTTGTCAGATGGGTTGCTTCAATTTTTAAACAATCACTGAAGTTTGATCCAGTTCTTGCTTTGTGAAATGGGATTTCAACCAGTTAACAACACAACACGTTAAGTCTTTTCAACAGATAACACACACACCATTTAGATACAAAATGACCGAAACAGAAATGTTGTTCAAAGTCTTCTTTTATTTGATAAATATTAGTACATTATGTACATGACATTTGAAGGAAATTACAGATTTTATTTGAACTGGAGAGTTACAGATGCTCTTTACAATCATTGTTTATATGGATGTAGCTCTTAAACTGAACCCTCCTAAAATCTTATGAACGAGATGAGAATGTTGAGAATGTTTCTTTCCATCTTGTACTTAGACTGAAAATGTACAAATGAAATAAAAATGGTGAAATCATCGATGATGCGTATGATCATAACTGCACGCTGCTCTCTGTACAGAACATCACGAGATCTTCATGTGGAGTTTCAGTAACGGGATTTGTGGCACATGCTGCAGCGACAGGCACGGGCTGTCAAGATCTCCATGTCATCATGATGTTGTCCACCAGGACAGTGCAGACGAACTTTGACCTGAGAAAAGACCAAACAATTAAAGGTAGGTGGGCAAATACAGAGAGGTTTGCAATGGTAAGATCCTGCTCTCCCGTCAGTTTGACAGGCAGTTCTCTGAAAGTTATCCAAAATGTTTTGTAATGTTATATCTCATATATATAAAACCATAATTCTTTATCCATTATGACGTTAGTGCTGGGACAGATAGATATAGATATGTATCTATATAAATATATTTGGACCACTTTACTTAGTGATTGCTATCAAGATGTGAAGACACTTTCAGCCTGCATAACAAACTAACCAATGATATCAAAGAAAGAATTTCCATAACTAATTCCAATGCAGATTTTCCCAGGAATATTAATTGGCCTTTTGGACTCCACAGAAGAATAATGTGAATGTATAAAGAATGTATAAAACAAATCTTTAACATTATTAAAGCTTCTTTGGTCTTATATGGTCTGAATGGTTCTAATAAACGTCACAATGTCTGGAACAGTGATGTCACTGCTGTACCTTAGCATCCTCACTTATGGTGCAGCAGCGGGAAGCAGATGTTATGTTGTGGGTGAAGTTTGATGCCAGTATCACAGAGTACCGCGAGGGGAAAGCGCTGGACTCACAGTAGCCAACACAAGCGTAGACTACCTGCGTACCTTGACACGTCCCTCGCTTGTCTGTCCGTACCGTTACATTAAATGCTATGTGTAGACAGAGGAGTTAATGAGCATGGTTTTACATCTGTAAGTGTGTATGTATGATCTGGGTGTAAAAAAGCTGGGTTTGCATTTACTGACGGTAAAGGTGGCAGCCAGGACTCAGTGCTTGAAAACTCCAGGAAAGAGGCAGTAAAACCAGCAGAAGCAAAGACAACATGAGTACAATCAGATGAGATGTCACACCGCAGAACATGGTCACCTGCAAGGGGTGAAAACCAAGCAAAATCAAAATGAAGCACATAACTGTATCTGTGATTTCCATTTTTTAAATTAATGAGGGTAATTTACGTATTTAGAGAGCTGTGCTTGGTGTGTTAATACAGAGTGTATAAAAAGTCATGTTCACACTATTTCTTTGTGTCTTAATGTACTCACACAAGAATAGCGTACCTTCAGAAAGTTGGCTAAGATTCTCTAAAAGAACAAAATGCTTGAATAATGTTCTTAAACTAAGCTAATGTTAAAACAACGCTTAAAAAACTGGATGTTTTGAACATGTCTAGAACATAAAAAAAACTTTTAATATTATCATTAATTAATGGAAATGTTAGAGATGGATAAGCAGAACAGAACCTTCAGTGGCTCCATCTATGAAGTCAAGCATGACACACTTTTCAAATATTTGATGCATTTTAATGATTTCATACCAAGTCATTTTTCCTTCATGATACCCATTATGTTTAATTGTGAGAAGCGAGCAGATCTTCCTGACCATTGTCCAGATCATTATCGGGAAATGAATCTGTCACTTCGTCCTCAACTTGAGCAAATGTTTCCATGCTGTAAACCTTGTGCATGGGTTTGTGTTTGTTTAAACTCATTGATCAGAGTAACTCTGTTTTAATGTCACTGCATACGTCTGGTGCCTGTAATTACCCAGCTAATGGGGAACGTTCGTCGGCTAACATTGTCTAAAGGTCTCTCAATGTTATCAAAAACATTACTGCAGTAAAATTAGTAGAAAACTTTTTGTTAAGTAGTTCTGATCCACAATAAGATGATGGGTCTTTTGTGAACAAACTCTGTTAAAGTTGCATCATTCAGAAAACAGAGTGAAATCTGGGACCCACAAACAACCAAAGAATGCAAGACTGTAAAACAATGTGACCTGTCTTTATCACAGTTTAGAAATGATGAAACGATACTGCTGCAACACAGTTTAAAGCACAGTATTAAAACAATGTTTATCCAACATGTTTTTGAATAAGTCTTCAGATTTTTTAGATCAGGGATAGACAGATTATAAATAATAATTCCTCCGAGGAGAAAAGTCTTTAAAATAACTCTTTATATCCAGAACATAATTAATGGGTACTAGCTATTCTGTATTAAACCTAAACTAACTTACATTACATTAATGTTAATATCATGCTAAACAGTATGTTAAACAGTATACTATATATCTAATTTTCAGATATTAGAACCTCAGAGGGAAGTAACAAAGTTTACCTGTATGTGTGGATCCTGCTTCGTCAATGTGTGCAGATGAAATCTTGTGTGCAGGTGTGTATGTCACCAGATGGTCTTTCAGTATTATATGTAGTGCAGGTAAAACTGAGCCCTCAGCTTCCAACATGTCACACCCACTAACCAATGAGTCCTCATAACTGTGCATGTGCATCAGGGGACCCTCCCCATTGTCTCCCCATTAGTTTAGTATTACACTGTTTCTGTTTTGATTTCTCACCTTTCCCTTTCTCTGGTGCTTCATTTCCCAAGCTCTAATGCTTACCATTCATCAAAATCTGTTCTGCGTTTTGTCACTTGATGGATTGTTATTGTAGAGATATATTAAAGGCAGGGTAGGCAATCTTTTCATTAATGCATAACTTAAACTATGTATTTGCGTATCTCCGTGGCTATGGAGAGCACTCTGAATGGAGGGCAGGATCTTATGCTTTCAGAGATAGCTTGCTATTGCTAGCCTCTCATAATGTAATTCTAACAGGGATAATTCTCTCCAAATGTTCCCTGTTAGCTGGGTTGACTCTATTTTAACTCTATTTTTTTGCCCTTATTAGATGAACACACACATGCATGTGCTCACATTATAAAACACACCACGTCATTTCTGTCTTACTGAAGTGACACGCAACAACAGGAACTTACACACAACTAAGTTAAGAATGTAAGTGTTTATCTGAAACATACTGTAGATACAAACACACATTAGAAGAGTCATTTAAATGCTTTGAACAACTTTAGAAACACGATGCACAAAGCACACACACATCTGAAGTGCTGAACAGCTGCAACTCAACACTGCAGCCTGAGAAAGCTTTATTCCAACAAAAGCAGGTGTGAATGAGAAGCGAGTGTGAGGGAGGGACGTCTAAAGATTTATTTGGCAGAACTCATGCAGAAGAACAGAGAGAAGAAACAGTGAGCTGTGGAAAGAATGCGTGGAACATGTATGTGAAGAAAATGAAAACATTAAAAAATAATCTCAATATTCTACAGCAGAATTTCATACAGATTCTTATAATTCATTTGAAAAACAGATTCATGCAAAACTTTAATAACATGAATCCAGAATACATAAAAAAACACTTCAGACTGATCTATGCCATGCAAAACAATTGACAAATTCAATAACACTTGTTTTTCTGAGAGGGTTAACTCATAAATGCACACAAACGCACAGGATGCATTCAGAAAGTCAGGCTTCTGTCCACTGTTAAAGCTGCTGTGTGTGACTTTAACATTTATTTTAAAATGATTTGTTCCTAATACAGCCGAATAAGATGACCCAACTAATAATTTTAGGTTGTAAGAATGTTTCCCTAACATTTCCATAACAAAAATATTAAAAATGCTATTTTGCCTGTTAATTTACTACATCTTTAGGTATGTATTTGCTCATACAAATGAATAAAGAAGCATATATGGTAGGAAAGATGTAGGAGAGATGTTTTGACTGTGCAATTTACCATCACACTCTGAATCAGCATGAATCTGCAAAAGAGAGAGAGAGAGAGAGAATAACAATGATGGATGTGTTCATCTGAAATCAAATGTACCTGAAACAGGTTTTTTATTTTTATCAGCTTCTATAATTAACATAATGGAGCAGTTATGCCACCTGAACGGCTGATGTGTCAGACTGTGCCCCCTGCAGGGGCAATTAAAGATGATGAACAGTAGAGACAGTGTGTGAATGATGGAGAGAGAAACTGCCACACACCCTAACCTCACTGCCACAAACCATCGCTTCTGCACCATCAGCCAAACAAGGGGACTGCCTGAAAAAGAAACACAAAAGAGAGAGAGAAAGAGAGAGAGAGAGATGTATTTGCTTTCTTTTATTTGACACATTGAATTCATGTTCCCATTTCCAGCACATTAAACATAAAAACAAAAGACCTGTTTTAAGAACGTCTGTAAGCTTATCAGCCGGAGGGCTGGCTTCACGAACACACACGCAAACACACTCACACACACATTTACTTATCTATTTAAATGGGGACATTCCATAGACTTCTATTGTTTTAATACACAGTTAGTTACAAACAGTAGAACCTAACCCTAACACAAAACCTTCTGCATTTTTGCAATTTAGGATGTCAAAAAAATTAGGATTAGGATTTGTCAGGTTTTGCTGACTTTTTGGTACAAATGTATCTCCAATACATGGTTAAGTGACCCCAAACACAGACACACACATTGTGAAATCCTCTGTCAAAATGTGTCTATTTTTGACACTGCAGTAGGTGAGTTGTTTAAACGCCACAGAATTTCTCGAGAATTTCTCGCCAGAATAAACGTCATCCATAATTTTCTCATCGCCCACCACAAAAATGAGGACATGACAGAATTAAAAGTACATGTCAAATTCTGTTTTCCGCTGTTTTATTGATTTGTACATCTCTGCCTATAAGCAGGAATTAGATGAGATGTTATTTTAACAGCTAAATTATTATGTTCTTCCTGCTGACTGAGTGACAGATTCATTGAAATGGCGCCGAGACTCAAGACCTCATATCAACTTCTCACCTATCACTGAAAGCGGTGGAAAATCCCAGAAATACATTCAGAGTTTCTGTGTGTCTGACAGCAGTGTCCCATGACATGTATTATATACACCACCCTATAATGTGATGCATTCATTTACTTAATGTGCCGCAGTTGTGGCCTACAAATCAGACTTGTAACCAGAGGGCTACTGCTTTGATTCCCAGTGTCACCAGGAAACAACTGGTGCCCTTGAGCAAGATGTTGTACCCCCATTGCCCCCCGAGTGTGTGTTCACAGCTTGCAGTGTGTGTGTTCACAACTCACTACTCCAGGCAGTGTGTGCACTACCTGGATGATGAATTCTGAGTGTGAGTTTCTATACTTGGCCTGCACGTCACTGCACTTTTACCTCCGATTAAAGTGCTTGTTTAGGTTAGACTTTGGGAAGGCAAATCTAAGGCTTTGTGCTGAGATCAAATTTAGGCTAAGCCTGTGTCGTTATAATTTTATTATTGATTTTGTATTTATGTCTCACAGTGGCAATGTGAAGCTCGTAAGAGTTGAGAAAAGTAAAGTAAACTGAAAGTACGGATGTAAAACTACTTTTCATTCCTAATGTGTAGGAATTAAAATAACTAAATCCATTCTGAGAGGCAGATTTTAAGGGTAAAGGGCAGGACCTGACAATGATTCATCTCATACAGCGTACAAAACAAGAAATGTAGAACTGCACACCAACACACTTCCTGAAGGCATTGAAAACTCTGTGGAGTTTGTACTGGTTGTGCTGGCTCACAGCACCCTCTTCTGTTTCATCACTGCAGTGGTTTGGACGGACACACAGTGAACACAGTGTTGAGCATTGCTTCTATTGGACATTTTCATTTATTTAGTTTTGTCAAGCACTTCCTTTCCAAACTGACTTACTAAAGTCCATGTAGTGAGCTTGTGAGAACTGTAGCTGAACTGTTATTAAAGAAATGCATCAAAACAAGGACTGTAGCAAGAGATGTGTGGCAGCTATGTGATATTTTTAGACTTGCAGTAAAGAAATTAATCTTTCAAGAAAATAACAGCACTAAGGGCAATGGCAGTTCAACACATGAGGTGGAGCTATTGCATCCGTTTAACATTTTGCCTTAAGAGCCACAATGGTCACAAACTCTCTCTCTGCCTACACTCGAATTTTGAACGTGATTCATTGGCCAAAAACACTAAATAAATAAATACAGTGTGATGAGATGGGGAATGCAGACAGTTTCACCCCATCCTTCATGAGTCTCAGTTTAGACACTCATTCCCATTTACTCTTATCTGGATGTGTTGTCAAAGACAGAAACCGAGCTGTCAATTTCAGGATGTAAGATCATTTCCCTATGATCCATGTTTTCATCAAGTACCAAAAATGTAAAAAATGTCACCTTAAAAGACGTTTTTTAAATTCTGTAGCGTTTTTAAAACGTTCCACTATAACTTTTAGAGAGAACATTTAGAGAATGTCAGCCAACGTTCTGAGAACATTCGCTGTTAGCTATGATTTGTCCATTATATGTAAGATTTGTATGCTTACACTTATCACTCATCATTTTACCCTGAATACATTATATTCAAATTCTGTCAACAAGTGGAATAAGTCTTTTCATGTCCATCACATGTAGAGTTAATGTCAGAGAAAATGTTCAAATGCTGTGTGGTGAAGGGCTGAAGACCCTCAAAAACCCCACAAATTCAGATGAAGAAATCAAATATTCCTTATTTGTGGACTAAATCAACTGATAGTCTGGATGCTGTAAACCTCCAGCTCCTCACTGACCGGCGCTCCATCCAGCAGGTCCTCTTCACGGCAGCTGTGAACGTGTCCAGAGCAGACATTTGCAAAGAAAATATAACATTTCTAAAGAACAATGACTACTTTATTGTGTCTTACACCAAATAATATTCACACAAACTCTTCCTGGTCGTGCCTGCTGCTCTCTCGTCTTATCTTGAATTTGTAGACGTGCTGTCCAGCCTGAAAGGAAAAAGCTGGGATTAACTATCATGCTATCACTAGTTAGGAAATGAAATAAATACAAGAAATGGATAAATACAAAAGCCAAAACTATAACAACCACAGTACAGGATCATTAAATAAATGACCGTGTTACAGACTGTCAGAACTTCATCTGCTGAGTTTACAGAGAAGTTACCTAAAGTTAGTCTAGTGTAGCTAGTCTTAAACTTCACTATTAACAAATCCATGTTTTAATGTTAATGTTATTATCATATGTTAATAAAATGTTTCAGTATACTTAATTAAAATTACATGATTAATTAACACATTGTGTTAATTAATAAAATAATAATAATGAAATAATAAAAAATTATAATAATAAAAATAATAAAAAGTTTAAGTAAGAATTACCGTAAAAAATCGTGTATTTGCTCCAACTATTAAACGGCGGGTTAAGAGTTAAACTCAACCCTGCCAGCGTCCCGCCCCCAGTCACCACAACACGCTCTGATTGGTCCAAGACGACATCCAGTCATCCAATCAGGAGCGAAACCGCTGCTGTCTCTATGGTGACAACGAGTTTTAGACATATATAGACATACGTTCCGCCCCTCTATCGTCACAAGATCAAGTTAGGTTGAGTTGTCGGCTTGTGAGAAGCGGTGTAGTGGATGAGACGGTAATATAAGTTTTTTATTACCGATGTGCTGCAGGTAAAATACCGAAGTGGAAAAATTAATAAAGCTGCAATCCGTAACTTTCGCCTCTTTATCGCCGCCTCTGTTTGAAACATAAAATGGCAGGTTACTTTGCGTCATTCCTTTACGTGTCAAGCTGCCATTTCCCGGGAAATCGGACCCGACAGCTCACATTATAAATCGTATTATAAACTTAAGGGTAAGTTTTGAACACTATTATGTGCTTGCCTCATAACAGATTATTTTTCATTTTTAACTAAAAAGTTTCAGATTGCAGCTTTATTGACACGCACAGTACGTGTCTTGGGTTTGTGTGAGGTTTCCTGACAGCTGCCATTGTTTAACAAACCTGTGGAGTGAGTTTATGTCTGTCTATCTTACTGCCATTTTATCTGCAGACTGTTTTAATCTACAGTTTAATCTGTTTTTAGACTACAGTTTCAGTAGTGAAAGTATTCCTCATGACTGACTCTCAGCCCACCCTACTTCTCAACAATGGGACTCAGATGCCTCTGTTGGGTCTTGGTACGTTTCGTTTGCAAGGTCAAGAGGACACGTACAATGCTTTAGATGCTGCTTTGGCGGCAGGTTACCGGGCCTTTGACACAGCCGCAGTGTACCGCAATGAGGCACATGTAGGTCATGCCCTCCGTTGCCTGCTGCCCAAGCATGGCCTCTCACGAGAGGATGTTTTCATTACCAGCAAACTTGGTCCCAAAGATCAGGGCCCCAAAGCCAGAGATGGCTGCGTACGGAGCCTGGAGCAGTTGGGGCTTGGTTACATTGATCTATATCTTATTCATTGGCCAGGTACACAGGGGCTGCCAGTGGGGGATAAACAGAACCCCGTAAACCGTGCTCAAAGCTGGGCAGTTTTGGAGGAGTTCTACTCGGAAGGAAAGTTTCGGGCCATTGGGGTGTCTAACTACACTGTGGAACACATGCAGGAGCTTCTGAGGAGCTGTAAGGTAACCCCAGCTGTTCTTCAGGTGGAGTTCCACCCAAAGCTAGCACAGAAGGAGCTGAGATCACTGTGTAAGGAAACAGACGTGTGTTTTCAAGCCTACTCATCTCTTGGAACGGGGCTTCTTCTGTCAGACCCTGTGGTTCAGGATTTAGCAACAGCGTGCGGGAGGACATCAGCCCAGGTGTTGCTGAGGTGGGCTGTACAACAGAATGTTCCAGTGCTTCCGAAGTCGTGTCAGCCAGAACGTGTGGTGGAGAATGGGCGTCTCTTTGATTTCCAGCTTAGCGAGAAAGATATGGAAAGACTTTCTGCTCTTGATTGTGGGGAGAAGTTCTGCTGGGATCCAACACAAGTGTCCTGACAAAGACATTATGTGATAAGACAAAACTATAAGATTGTTCATCTGTTACTGTGATAAGTGCCAAAGCATGAATTTAAGTTTGCTGACTCTTGCTTGGTTTCAAATGTAACTAGATTAACAAATTTAATTATAGTAGTTCCGACACAAGAAGTATATTAGTTCTGCTTTGTCATAATTGTTTTTAAGATTGTGTATTAAATTAACAAACTGCTATATTTACAGACATCTAGTTGGCAAACTCAGTAATGCTGTAAGTCAAGTTGCAACCTTTATTTAGAATCCGTGTGTACCACAAGTAGAATAGATGTACAGAGCATGACAGATGCGAGTAAACAAAGATATACTTTTCAAACAGTATTCATAAACAAGTAACATTTGAATTATTTTACACTTCAGTGAAAAATAACAAGCAAACTGTGTCTCAAGTACCGAAGTAATTACAATAGATTTTTATTTGGCTATATTGCTACAAGATAAAAACACCCAAAAATATAAACAAACATTAACCTAAAGTATTCTTTTTTAACATTTGAAATCTACAACTTTCAAGTAATACCAGTGATAGTGCTCCCTGCTCTTATTGGGTATTTAGACCCATTCTTGTTGTTTGGGCTCTTATGCTTTCAGTGTTGTTTGCTTTTCAGTGTTTATACTTGTGGGTTGTAGGCCATTCTCAAGAGATTATCATTCCAAGACAGTAAGATACATGAAAACGGCCCCCAAAGTGATCAAAGTCTTTGTACAGTATTAACCCTGTTTGTGCCATTGTAAATGCTACTGAATCATAATTATTACTGTACAGTTGATTGTTAAAAATATAAAAATTCAAATGTATGTACAATACAAAAATCTACATTGTAACTTCAATTAGTCTTTACCTTCTAAACCGAAAGGTTTTAGCACTTAAGTTATTTGTTCAGATTTCATAGTATATGTAATTGTTGCAGAAATCGAGAACCGATACGGCAGAAATCAAGAGAAGGTTTGTGCTTTGAACCTGCTAACAGCTGTAAATTACATTAAATGTATAATATTTTTTCAGAGTTTAAGACACAAGTGAATATCCATTGTCTGTATTCTCTGTGGCAACTGCCAGTAAGCTCATACAATTCATTAGTTTAAGGGTTTCAGTGCAGTTCATGAAAAGGGTTAACCAGTCAGTGGAATTGTTCCTTCTCTTCAATACAGCGCATCTTTGTCTTACACCACCGGTTGTTATGTACAGTAGTCCTTTTCCTTTATAAATTCACTTTCAATCACCCTGCGGGACGAGACTCAGCGTCAGATTCTTTGTGACTCCAAAGAAAAGCAAACCAGCTGCGTGACGGATGCATCTGACGTGTGCTTCCTGCACTCCTCACCCTCTTCATCTGTAGGGCAGCAGTTTAAGAGATAAGAGAAACATTTTAATTACTTTTGAATTATTTATTGTTTATCATGAGTAGGTTTTCAGTAACAGTTTGGCAAATGATTATTGTTCAATAGCTGATGTTTAAAAACAGGGTAGGCAGTTTTTCCAGAAACATTTTGTTGTTATGCAGGTGCTTGGTCTTCTCACATCCTGATAGCAATGTATATATGTGTGTGTGTATATACATATACACATACATGCGCTCTGGGGATCTTTCAAAGCTAGGTTACTATTGCTAGCCTCTCTGGAATTGCCTACCCTACCTTTATTTTTGTATCATTGTCCAACTACAACTCCCCCACTAAGCCCAATAATTGTATTTTTACCTCTTTATCTCCAAGGAGGATGTCAAACTCATCACTCATTCTCCTCAGCTGTTGCCCGTATTTCTTAGCTGCCCACAGCGAGGGAGGAGCAGAGCGAGACCGACGTCTGAAATGACCTTTTTGAAACGCATATTCATCCTCTCCTGTTCCGGTCTCCAGCAGATCCTCCTCATTCACTGAGTGATTCCTTTGCTTCAATAGTTGTCCTAGAACGACATCTAATCATAAATAACCCTTGCAAGATCAGATACTGAAAATAACATTTATTCATTACCGACTTTACATGTTCATTAAATCATTTTTGTTTTGAGGCAATCCAAGTAGTTGTTATTTTAGTGGTCATGTACAACAGAACAGCTTTTATTAGATAACAGACTCACTATTTATTGTCTAAGTCCTATCAGTTGTTTGGTGCAAAACTTTATTAGGTTAAAATGCAGATCATTCAGAGAATTAAGTTTGAGATGTACAGATTTACTAATACAGATTCACCAATGCGTAATGCAGACAGAAACAGTCCCCCATTTAAAGTTCAAAAACATGCTCGTACTGAAATTGAACAACTTCAACGTATCACAAAGCTTGTCCATAAATTGATGATGGTTGCTTGGAAAGGTGCTGTGATGTGTATCCAGGATACAGCAGAAATGAGGTGTTGGTTTGTCTCACCTTTCTGCAGTGGCGCAGTGAGGCGCTGCTTTGTTTGCGGTGAGTCCTCCTGATCTTCTGACTCACTGTCAGATAGAGTAAACATCTGCGCCATGCTTACACTGCAGGTTCATGAAAACAGGTCAATGAATCACATTTTCATTTGGGTACATTTCTGTTACGTTTGAGAAAAAACTAGAGCTACTGTACAAACTTGACGTGCCTTGACTGTGTGATATGAAAATGAGCTGATGCTATCAGTGCTGTTCACTTAAAAGCTTATTCTCAGAGAGCTGATCAGGGATCAGTTGAAAGTGAAACTAACAACGCAGTATTTAATGAGTGATACCAGGAAACAATAAAGTTTACGTGCATCATCTCAAACTTTGACCACCAGCAAGAAAAAGTGAAGTTTTAATGTCCACTGTGATCTGTTCTTTGTTGTTTTACTAAATTGCATTTTCAGAGAAACGTTCAGAGAACTAATCTGCTTGATCTTCCACCTAGAAGAAAGCTTTAACATTTTAATCACATCTGAAGTAAATGGCCAATGACATTAACCCATTGTTCTTCTCTTGTACACCAACAAAACACCATGACTATTTATTATCTGATGTTTGTCACCATAATTAAGTCTTTCATTATGATACAAACTATAATTATACATACGCAGTTTTAATGTCACATATTAACACACCGAGGTTTGGAAACAGATCAACGGGAAACATTTGTTTACTACTTAATGGGTCGGCTCGAACCCTTAAAATCCGAGTTTGCACCAATGATCTGTTTCAAAGGCAGGGTTCCTAACTTGTTAAGGTTTCTGTCCTGCCTTTCAAAGTAGCTTCTTGCATGAAATAACTTTAATACGACAAACATTGAGTCAGATACGGTGTTTCTTACCGATTACTGGAGTTTGTCGGCGTCTGTGTGCGTCTTCCGGGTGTTTGAACTGGTTTTGTTTGCCCTGCAACCCTCTGACGGTCACACGTACTCTGTAGTGAAGAAGCGCAACCCATTTCACCCACTCTCACACTGAAAACTGAAAAGCAAAGAAACAATTATCCAAATGCATAACAATAAATGCACATTTAATGTATTATTTTATGTATGCTGTATGTATACATTTGTTTTTTTTCATTCAGGTAGGAAATTTAGTATACAGGGACTTGAAAAGCTCTTATATGGTCTCTTCAGATATTTCTTACCTGATGCACATAATTTTTTCATTATTTTAATCCATTAAACAATACCAATCTGCACACGCAAAACGTTTTATTCCTGTTTCACAAAGCTGCTGTCGGGTCCGATTTAGCGGACGTCAACAGACGTATGAAAAAGTACGTAACCTACAATTTTATGTTTCAAACAGAGATGGCGGTGGACAGATGAAAGTTACGAAAGTTACGGATTGCAGCTTTATAACATATATAATCTTGAGGTTGCACCATGTTGCTCCGTTTGTTTTGACTCGCTTTTGGTACGAGCAGCAGATGTCGCTGTTTTCATCACGTTTGTGTTTTGGGGTGAGGGTTTGCACGGGTTGTTTAGCATCGACCCGCTTAAATTCAATACGACATGCAATAAACCGCACGCAACACACTTTAATTAAATCAATAAACTGACCCGACACGTCGAAACACGTCACACCATTTCTATCAAAACAAACTTTTCAACACCTTTTAAAACAAGCCATTTTTATTTTTGGTATCACGTCTGTAAATGATGCATAATATCGAACATATTCTCCTGCTCCTCCTGAAACTGATTTCTCGTAATAAATCGATCAGCCGCGGTACCGGAAGTGAAAGCTCCAGCCTCCCCCCCCTCCTCCCGGCGCGTTATTTTCTCGAGCGCGTCGCGAGGATATGGAAGATGGCGAGCGCGGAGATCGCGGCGGAGCACGAGCGAATCCTGCGGGAGATCGAGAGCACCGACACGAACTGTATCGGGCCCACGCTCCGGTAAGTGCTCGGTAACCGGGCCGGAGGGTACGGGGCTCGGGGCTCGGCGTCTGCGGTGACATTGGCAGTCAAAGGTGGCCGGAGAGGGTGTTCGCCTTGTTCCTTCAACTTCTCACTCCCGGAAAATCTCCCATTCAAGTTGTCGGGCTGGTCAAGTAGACGCTCAGTACTGGTTAAGTAGACGCTCAGTACTAGTTAAGGGAGGTTTAGTTAGTTAGTTAGTAGTTCTCTCACATGACAACTGAGGGATGATGAATAATGCGGTTGATCAGAAAACAGACTCGAACCCAGTTTGTGTGGTTGGTGTCCATTGTATTGAAGGAAGTAACCCGGGTTGTAAACTTTCACAACTGGTCGAGGCCATTATTTGGATTAGACTAATTTAAGGACAAAATGTCTAAAAGTTAAAACAATGAAGTCCTTACCAGAAAAAACAGGGTTACTATCTGTGGAGATTCAACCTGTTAACCGTTTAGTTAAGGCTCAGCAACTCTGTCTCTGTTAAGTTTTTGTTTACATGACAGAAAGTAATGTCTCAAACAGCACGCCAGTATTAGTTTGGTTTGGTTACTTTAGTTGGTTTGGTTACTTTAGTTGGTTTACAACAGTAAATGCTTTATTCACTATTGTAAAGTTCATCTTGTTGTTTAACTAGTTGTTGACAGTGAAGATGTGACCTGTGCTGTTTTACTTTAGGCTGCTTGTTATAAGATCTAGTATAATATCTTCTTGTTATAGGTGTAAGATCTAGTGTAATATCTTCTTGTTATAGGTGTAAGATCTAGTGTAATATCTTCTTGTTATAGGTGTAAGATCTAGTGTAATATCTTCTTGTTATAGGTGTAAGATCTAGTGTAATATCTTCTTGTTATAGGTGTAAGATCTAGTATAATATCTTCTTGTTATAGGTATAAGATCTAGTGTAATATCTTCTTGTTATAGGTGTAAGATCTAGTGTAATATCTTCTTGTTATAGGTGTAAGATCTAGTGTAATATCTTCTTGTTATAGGTGTAAGATCTAGTGTAATATCTTCTTGTTATAGGTGTAAGATCTAGTGTAATATCTTCTTGTTATAGGTGTAAGATCTAGTGTAATATCTTCTTGTTATAGGTGTAAGATCTAGTGTAATATCTTCTTTGTGTAAGATCTAGTGTAATATCTTCTTGTTATAGTGTGTAAGATCTAGTGTAATATCTTCTTGTTATAGGTGTAAGATCTAGTGTAATATCTTCTTGTTATAGGTGTAAGATCTAGTGTAATATCATCTTGTTATAGGTGTAAGATCTAGTGTAATATCATCTTGTTATAGGTGTAAGATCTAGTGTAATATCTTCTTGTTATAGGTGTAAGATCTAGTGTAATATCTTCTTGTTATAGGTGTAAGATCTAGTGTAATATCTTCTTGTTATAGGTGTAAGATCTAGTGTAATATCTTCTTGTTATAGGTGTAAGATCTAGTGTAATCATCTTTTATAGGTGTAAGTCTAGTGTAATTCTTGTTATAGGTGTAAGATCTAGTGTAATATCTTCTTGTTATAGGTGTAAGATCTAGTGTAATATCTTCTTGTTATAGGTGTAAGATCTAGTGTAATATCTTCTTGTTATAGGTGTAAGATCTAGTGTAATATCATCTTGTTATAGGTGTAAGATCTAGTGTAATATCATCTTGTTATAGGTGTAAGATCTAGTAATACTTTTAAGATCTAGTGTAATATCTTCTTGTTATAGGTGTAAGATCTAGTGTAATATCAAGATCTAGTGTAATATCTTCTTGTTATAGGTGTAAGATCTAGTGTAATATCTTCTTGTTATAGGTGTAAGATCTAGTGTAATATCTTCTTGTTATAGGTGTAAGATCTAGTGTAATATCTTCTTGTTATAGGTGTAAGATCTAGTGTAATATCTTCTTGTTATAGGTGTAAGATCTAGTGTAATATCTTCTTGTTATAGGTGTAAGATCTAGTGTAATATCTTCTTGTTATAGGTGTAAGATCTAGTGTAATATCTTCTTGTTATAGGTGTAAGATCTAGTGTAATATCTTCTTGTTATAGGTGTAAGATCTAGTGTAATATCTTCTTGTTATAGGTGTAAGATCTGGTATATCTTCATAGAATGTGTAATATCTTCTTGTTATAGGTGTAAGATCTAGTGTAATATCTTCTTGTTATAGGTGTAAGATCTAGTGTAATATCTTCTTGTTATAGGTGTAAGATCTAGTGTAAGATCTAGTGTAATATCTTCTTGTTATAGGTGTAAGATCTAGTGTAATATCTTCTTGTTATAGGTGTAAGATCTAGTGTAATATCTTCTTGTTATAGGTGTAAGATCTAGTGTAATATCTTCTTGTTATAGGTGTAAGATCTAGTGTAATATCTTCTTGTTATAGGTGTAAGATCTAGTGTAATATCTTCTTGTTATAGGTGTAAGATCTAGTGTAATATCATCTTGTTATAGGTGTAAGATCTAGTGTAATATCATCTTGTTATAGGTGTAAGATCTAGTGTAATATCTTCTTGTTATAGGTGTAAGATCTAGTGTAATATCTTCTTGTTATAGGTGTAAGATCTAGTGTAATATCTTCTTGTTATAAGAACAACACAGTGAGTAAACACAGGTTTAGAAAGCATGGTGTCTGTTCATTAGAGCAGTGTGTTTTTTTGTTGTTGATGTTTTTCTACCAGTGCTTCTTAGTTGGTCGTGACTGTTGGTAGTGACCAAGCTAATGACCGTTACTTGGCAACGAATTGGTGTTTTACATACAACTTGTTCACATAGTGACACTGTGTGTTGCACTAATTTTGGTGCTGTGTCTGTCTGTGTTTGTTGTGTCTTGTGTGTGTGTGCTCTGTGTGTGTGTTGTGTGTGTGTGTCTCTGTGTGTGTGTGTGTGTCTCTCTGTGTGTGTGTGTGTGTCTCTGTGTGTGTGTGTGTGTGTCCTCTGTGTGTGTGTGTGTGTCGTCTGTGTGTGTGTGTGTGTGTGTGCCTCTGTGTGTGTGTGTGTGTGTGTCTCTGTGTGTGTGTGTGTGTGTGTGTCTCTGTGTGTGTGTGTGTGTGTGTCTCTGTGTGTGTGTGTGTGTGCTCTGTGTGTGTGTGTGTGTGTGCTCTGTGTGTGTGTGTGTGTGTGTCTCTGTGTGTGTGCTCTGTGTGTGTGTGTGTGTCTGTGTGTGTGTGTGTGTCTCTGTGTGTGTGTCTCTGTGTGTGTGTGTGTGTCTCTGTGTGTGTTCTGTGTGTGTGTGTGTGTCTCTGTGTGTGTCTTGTGTTGTGTGTGTGTGTGTGTGTGTGTCTCGTGTGTGTGTGTGTGTGTGTGTGTGTCTGTGTGTGTGTGTGTGTGTGTCTCTGTGTGTGTGTGTGTCCGTGTGTTGTGCCTGTGTGTGTGTGGCGTGTTCTCTCTGGTGTGTGCTCTCTGTGTGTGTGTGTGTGCCTCTCTGTGTGTGTGTGTCTGTGTGTGTGTGTGTTCTCTGTGTGTGTGTGTGTGTCTCTCTGTGTGTGTGTGTGCTGTGCGTCTGTGTGTTGGGCACTGATAACAGCTTCATATTCTCACACCCTGTGCTGGGGCTCACATATCCAGAATGACGTGACGTGTGAGGACAGCCTGGCCTGCTTCACTTGGTATTTCTTGCAGTTAACATTGAATATTGTTGCACTTTAACTTTCAGGCTGTCAGTGTATGTAATTGGTTCTTATTTACAAGTCCCATAAGACAGTGCAGTATGTTGTTTTTAGGCATGTATGCATGAAGACATGGTGTCAAAGTGAAACTAATGCTGCTGGCCCACTAAAGACAAATGCAGAGACATTAGCTGCTATTTAGTAATGTAAATGACTTGTGGAAAAGAAATAATGTATGTACATGCATTTTAGAATAAAGACTATCAGTGTGAAATCTATAATATCCTTTTCAAAATGCAATACTCTAGGACAAACAATGTTTAGACAGATATGCATGACAATCCCTTAAAGAGAGTAAGGCCATTCTGGAACTGTCACAATAAAATCTTGCTCTTAAAAGTGTCATCTTCAAGAAAGTTTTTTCCTTGTTTACACTTAAATATGTTGCACAGAAATATTACTTTGTGTAAAAGTTGATCACAGATGTGAAAAAACGCAAACAAAGTTAAATTGAATTTTGTCATGGGAGTGTAATGCAGTAGAGATGTTTGGAAGATCTAGTTCTTTTCTAAAGCAACGTCCCTGTGATGCGACAGAACTAATTACTCTTCACAGAATCTCTGGAAAATTATTATTACAAATCTCTTCATGTGGAAGAAGAACTATCATCACAGTATGTTATTACCGTACTGTGATGACATCAAAGACTTCCCAGTGTAACTGTTTCTAGTGTGATGAAATGAAAACATCATTTGCATGGCATTAGTGAGCAGATGAAGATAAGAGGTTGAAGTGATGGGTATTTACTCGCATCATTAAAGGGGGAATCTCACGAAGCAAGGACATACGTTGACCATGTTTCAGCCCAAAGTGAAAAGAAGAAAAATGTTCCTGCAGCTCCACGGTGGTAGTTGTGGGTTCGAACTACCAACGAAGCTAAAGAACACTGTGGAGCGTTGGGAACGTTTTTCTTCTTTTTACTTTAGCTTCGCATTGCGTCGTGGGTTAGAATCCCAGGGAACAGGTGTTTCCCAGCCAATATGGTTTGTAACATTTGTGTGGATGTTATGGTTGAGTTTAGTAATGCATTTAAAACCAGAGTTTGTTACACTATTGTTATTATTGTTATTACTACTATTGTTACACTATTTTTGCAGAATCTGTTTATGAATCAGTTATTCTTAAAGCTGCAGTCCGTAACTTCTGCCTCTCTACCACCATCTCTGTTTGAAACGTGAAATCGCAGGTTACTTCACGCACTTTCTTATAAGTATACTAAAGTCAAATGCAGTCAAACTGATATTTCCTGGGAAATCAGACCAGACAGCTCAAATTAATAATAAAAGATTATTATTATTGACTTAGGACGTTGTGAATCAGGGTCAGGTAGGAGTACAGTTTTGAACACTGAGCTGTTATGTGCTTGTTCAATAACTGATTTTGGTTTATTTCTAACCAAAACAAAGTTACGAATTGCAGCTTTAATACTATTTTAAGGGAAATGGAGGGTATGCTAACACTTTCTGATGTGCTCTTCAATGCTTTGTAATGCATGATACAACACATCAGACAGCTGACACTCAATAAAATGCAAACAAGCAAATCAATGACAGTAAAGGTTTTAAAGGGTTGGCTGAGATTTATTTCCTCTTCTGCTGTCTGAACACTGTTGTGTCAGTCTTTTTGCTTCTCTTCTCATGTCAGATGAGATGGCTGTTTGTTTGAGCTTGTTTATAAATGTAAGCTAAGCTGTGTTTGCTAGCGATTTACGAACAAAGCAAGTTAAACATCCTCATGTCTCTCTGTTTAGTACTTTTCGGCTGTGTGTACCACGGCTGCATGTGAATGTAATTTGCTGTGTTCACAAAAACACTGTGTGTTTTGTTAATTCATCATGGCATATATTAGTTTCAGTTCTTGTACCACGGGCTGCATGAGTTGCATTGTGTCCTTGTGTTTTTTGATGACTCTTATGTGTGTCACATCTATATCTGACTTCATATGTCATTCTTGTATGAGTTCTGAGGCTTTATGTCTGAAATGCTGCATGTGTGTCAGAGAGAAAGAGGGAAGACAGAGACAGACGCTGAGACAGACTGGGTCCTGGTCTCAGTCTTTCTCAGTGAGTCAGTTTCCCCAGACTGCTCTGCCTCCGCTGCCCAGTGTTTTTAGCACGCCTCCGTGAAGAGTTGTAGCTGATCTCAAACTGTAATTGCTTGGCTACTTTAAACAAATATCTGTTTATATAAATGGGCTGTTTATGGCTAGCATTAGAAACTGCTTGATGGGGAGTGTGTGTGTTGCACTGCAGTTTTCAGTGTGAAGTGAGTGGCTCTTTCATAATCTAAATGCATGTCAGGGCCTGTGAGGGTATTTCTGTGCCTAAACCCTTTAGCATAACACGTGCACAGAATGGAGAAAAATCAATCTGACTTCTCTCGGCATCAGAGACATCCAAGTTTAAGATGACAGAGAAGCATAGCTGTTAG